>OY744526.1:114383196-114543196 GCA_963556195.1 Sepiola atlantica
TTCCTACAAAAATATATTACACTAACAGAAACATAATATTACACTAACACAAAAAAAGCTTGAGAGCCTATTTACTTGCCTCCCCACAAGAGAAAAATTAAACACAATGTCGTGTTTTTTATGCAAATGTCCACTTCTCGTAAAAGGGCCACTCTGGATAGGACAAAAAATAAAAATAGCCCTAGTAAATAAGAATTTCTCCTCAGAACAGGGTGTTTCTGTAGTTTCGCAACGATGCTCGGAAAATTGTGCAATTT
The DNA here is from genome assembly GCA_963556195.1 of Sepiola atlantica. Classification (NCBI taxonomy): domain Eukaryota; kingdom Metazoa; phylum Mollusca; class Cephalopoda; order Sepiida; family Sepiolidae; genus Sepiola; species Sepiola atlantica. Next base: position 114,383,454 of record OY744526.1, read on the forward strand.
TGGCAAAGTAGGGAAATTCGGCTATTATGGAATACATATCGATTGAAAATAGATTTTAGAACCGATAATTGTAAATACGGGGCTACTCCCCACCCCAACAAAAAAGAACACTTCTATTGTAATCAAAAAAAAAAAAACGCAGTATTTACAAAGTACCCGAAAAATGTTTTAAAATGAAGTAGAAAAATTTGGCTCTTGTCGAGATCACATACACGAGCGAAGTTTATTTTAGAAGAGTTCCAATCGTGTGAGAAGGGGCGGACAACTCTTTTTCTAAATACATAATGTCTAGCTTCTCCGAAAAAGGACGTAATCGACTTGAAGGCCTTGAATATACGCGAATTATAATATTTAACAAGTACTCAACAAAAAGTGGTGGCTTTTTTCAAGCGCAGAGACTCCTTTCTTCCACCGAGAGTTGCGCCTGCGGAGTGACAATTGAAATGACGGTGTGCGGACAAAAGCCCACCGGACAAAAGCCCACCAAAATAAGTGAAACACGGACCCAACGTAAAAATAAATTACTTTTTTAAAATTAAAAAAATATTTTTATATTTAACTTATTTACAATTTTCAATAACTCTCTATCTGCAATTCTTTTTTCGTGACAAATATTTTTAAATTTCATGTTAAAACGTATTTCCGGTAGTTTATATATACTGCATTTTTTTTACAGATTACATAATAAAAAACATATACCCTTTTTACTATTAACCCTAAGTCCGGTGGTAAAACGAAAAATACATTTAAAAATTATTATGTATTACTCATCTTTTGCGGAAAGAAAAAACAATTATTGAAGATTGAAATTGGGGGATCAGTTTTGCATATAATTCTAACATAACTAACTTTTTAGGGCATTACCCAATTTTTTGCGATGAGAGATCAATTCTGTGCGTTGTTGTTCACCTAATTTAGTTAAAATGGCACCGGTACAAATGGCACAAGTTAATAAATAGGAAAAGATGGTACAAGAGAAAAATATAGATGAAAATCTCACAATGAGTTAAGCAAAATCTTGAGAACAATACGTAAAGGGAAAAATAAAAGTACCCCCCCACCAAAAAAAAGAAATTGTGATTATAACTTTGTTATGCGATGACGTGTGAACACTGAAAAAAAGAACCCAATTATTTTTAAATTTGCATTATGGAATTAGTTGCACATATAAATTTAACGTAAAATTATCCCCCCTAAATTTAGACTGACCCCTAAAAAGTTCGGCCTGACCCCTAAAATTTTCCCCGACCCCTCAATCTCTCCAGCCATCTAATTTTTCACTCTCCCCTAACTCTGAGAAATATTTTGACTTCAAAACAAAAAAAAACAAAAAAATTTGACCTGGCCCTTGAAAGTTCGGCCTGACCCCTAATAAGTTCTCTGACCCCTCAATCTCTCCAGCCCCCCATGCCAACTAATTTTTAACTCTCCCCCAACCCTGTGAAATATTTTGAGTTCAAAACAAAAAAAAAGAAAAAAATTTGGCCTGACCCCTAAAAAGTTCGGCCTGACCCCTAAAATTTTCCCCGACCCCTCAATCTCTCCAGCCCCCTAATTTTTCACTCTCCCCCAACCATGAGAAATATTTTGACTTCAAAACCAAAAAAAAGAAAAAAATTTGGCCTGACCCCTAAAAAGTTCGTCTTGACCCCTAAAATTTTCCTCGACTCCTAAATCTCTCCAGCCCCCTAATTTTTCACTCTCCCCCAACCATGAGAAATATTTTGACTTCAAAACAAAAAAAAACAAAAAAATTTGGCCTGACCCCTAAAAAGTTCGTCCTGACCCCTAAAATTTTCCCCGACCCCTAAATCTCTCCAGCCCCCTAATTTTTCACTCTCCCCCAACCATGAGAAATATTTTCAGTTCAAAACAAAAAAAAGCAAAAAAATTTGGCCTGACCCCTAAAAAGTTCCGCCTGACCCCTAAAATTTCCCCCGACCCCTAAATCTCTCCAGCCCCCTAATTTTTCACTTTCCCCCAACCCTGAGAAATATTTTCAGTTCAAAACCAAAAAAAAACAAAAAAATTTAGCCTGACCCCTAAAAAGTTCGTCCTGACCCCTAAAATTTTCCCGACCCCTAAATCTCTCCAGCCCCCTAATTTTTCACTCTCCCCCAACCATGAGAAATATTTTGACTTCAAAACCAAAAAAAACAAAAAAATTTGGCCTGACCCCTAAAAAGTTCGCCTGACCCCTAAAATTTTCCCCGACCCCTAAATCTCTCCAGCCTCCTAATTTTTCACTGTCCCCCAACCATGAGAAATATTTTCAGTTCAAAACCAAAAAAAACAAAAAAATTTGGCCTGACCCCTAAAAAGTTCCGCTAGACCCCTAAAATTTTCCCCGACCCCTAAATCTCTCCGGCCCCTAATTTTTCACTCTCCCCCAACCATGAGAAATATTTTGACTTAAAAACAAAAAAATACAAAAAAATTTGGCCTGACCCCTAAAAAGTTCGTCCTGACCCCTAAAATTTTCCCCGACCCCTAAATCTCTCCAGCCCCCTAATTTTTAACTTTCCCCCAACCCTGAGAAATATTTTCAGTTCAAAACCAAAAAAAAACAAAAAAAATTGGCCTGACCCCTAAAAAGTTCGTCCTGACCCCTAAAATTTTCCCGACCCCTAAATCTCTCCAGCCCCCTAATTTTTCACTCTCCCCCAACCATGAGAAATATTTTGACTTCAAAACCAAAAAAAAACAAAAAAATTTGGCCTGACCCCTAAAAAGTTCGTCCTGACCCCTAAAATTTTCCCCGACCCCTAAATCTCTCCAGCCCCCTAATTTTTCACTCTCCCCCAACCATGAGAAATATTTTCAGTTCAAAACAAAAAAAAACAAAAAAATTTGGCCTGACCCCTAAAAAGTTCGTCCTGACCCCTAAAATTTTCCCCGACCCCTAAATCTCTCCAGCCCCTAATTTTTCACTCTCCCCCAACCCTGAGAAATATTTTGAGTTAAAAACAAAAGCATAATGGAGCATAATTATTTTTCTTCTTACTTTACTTATTGACACGTTATTTAACATGTATACAAATATAAGTGAAAACAATGGTGGAGCATAATTATTTTTCTTCTTACTTTACTTATTGAGACTTTATTTAACATGTATACAAATATTAGTGAAAACAATGGCGGAGCATAATTATTTCTCTTCTTACTTTACTTATTGACACGTTATTTAACATGTATACAAATATTAGTGAAAACAGTGGTGGAGCATAATTTTTCTCATCTTACTTTACTTATTGACACGTTATTTAACATGTATACAAATATTAGTGAAAACAGTGGTGGAGCATAATTATTTCTCTTCTTACTTTACTTATTGAGACGTTATTTAACATGTATACAAATATAAGTGAAAACAATGGTGGAGCATAATTATTTCTCTTCTTTCTTTACTTATTGACACGTTATTTAACATGTATGCAAATATTAGTGAAAACAATGGCGGAGCATAATTGTGCTCTTCTTACTTGACTTATTGACACGTTATTTAACATGTATACAAATATTAGTGAAAACAATGGCGGAGCATAATTTTTCTGTTCTTACTTACTTATTGACACGTTATTTAACATGTATACAAATATTAGTGAAAACAATGGCGGAGCATAATTTTTCTCTTCTTACTTTACTTATTGACACGTTATTTAACATGTATACAAATATTAGTGAAAACAATGGCGGAGCATAATTTTTCTCTTCTTACTTTACTTATTGACACGTTATTTAACATGTATACAAATATTAGTGAAAACAATGGCGGAGCATAATTTTTCTGTTCTTACTTACTTATTGACACGTTATTTAACATGTATACAAATATTAGTGAAAACAATGGCGGAGCATAATTTTTCTCTTCTTATTTTACTTATTTAGACGTTATTTAATATGTATACAAATATTAGTGAAAACAATGGTGGTGCATAATTATTTATTACTTTAATTTCACTGATAATACACTAACTTCACACCTCAAAAAGGAGGAGGTAATACTTGGGAGGATGGTATCATGTCAACAGAAGAAATGCGGTTAGTATAAGCAACTCTTGCTTCACTATAAACTCATGTTCAAAAAAGTGCCGTTATTGATTAAACAACACTTGCGTCACTATAAACGCATGTTTCAAAAAATGCCGTTAGTAGTTAAGCAACCCTTGCTTCACTATAAACCAATGTTCAAAAAAGTGCCGTTAGGGATTTCCTCTGACGTCATTTCCTGTTAAAAGCGTGACGATGATAGCATTGTTTTTTTTCTCAAATTAGTACTAAGCAAGTGATGGAAAAAGCCCCCCCCCCCCGAAGAGTCAATTTTTTTTTCCGACACTCCCCCCTCTCATAATTTCGCCTGACGCGCCGCTCCCCCAAATTAAGCGAATGCCGACACTCCCCCCCCCTAATTTGCCCTGAAGCAGTCACATCGCCGCACTATCTCCACAACTCTCAAAAAGGAGGAGGTAATGCCTAGGAGGGTGGTATGATAACAACAGAACGGGCGTAGGGGAGGAAGGGAAGGTAGAAAGGGTGGGAGTGAGAGGGAAAGAAGAGTTTTAGTGTGAGGGATTTTCTTCCCTACACTCTTTTCCTCTGACGTCATTTCCTGTTAAATAAAAGCGTGAGTTTGCATATTTCTAAAATTATACATGATAGCATTGTTTTTTCTCAAATTAGTACTAAACAACGTTGAAAATCGAGGAAAAAACCACACCCCCATTGGAGAAAAGTGCTCAGTCGACCCCCAAAGAGTCAATTTCTATTTCCGGTTCTGAGATATTACACGTCCCGGGGCTGGCCGGTCATGATGATGTCAACCGTGTGACTGTTTGTTGGGTCCTCTCGGAGGAGTATCTGGACATACAAACAGACAGACAGACAGACAGACAGACAGACAGACATACAGACAACTGGCCTTTATATAGGAGATAACAAATTAGAAAGAAAGATGAGAAAAGTGTTTTGTTTACTGATTCCGTTCACTTGTAATTTGGATAACTTCTCAGAGTGTTTCACTATTCTTCTTTATCTCATTGGTCGTCTTAATATTTGGAGTAAAAGGTTTCTAAATATTGTGTTTTACTTAAGGTAAATTGTGGCAACTCTTAGTGACGTTCGACATGTTGTAAATCTCGTACAGATATCCGACAATGCTTTATTGTCAAGATTCTGGCAATCTGAAGGCAATTCTTTTAACCGCCTGGTTACTGCGATGGACTGCACTTAAATAGTTCACACAACAAAGTGACGAACTTCAAAAAGGGGCAATGCACAAACTCACATTCTACTTCCATCCACGGGGTTTAAATAATTTTCACAAAAATACGATATCGCAAAAGTACGGTTATAATAAACTGGCGCGTGTCAGCTATGGTCAAACTTATCTGTCATGTACACTTTCACTTATGGAGTAGTAATTTAAATAACTAAAAAAATAAGTGGTCAATATATCTGGTGAACCAAGTGCAAAAAAGATCAAAACAATTTCACTTACCAGAACAGCTTGAATCTACAAAATATTTCCCGGTTGGAATCTCTGGAAATGTTTGTGAATGTCTTGACTCTGGTAGGATTCCTCAGCCACATACAGGAATAGAAAAAATAACAAAAATAGAATGCTGGAGAAGTAACAACACGCAGCAGAGCTTATGTCAGTGGCCTTATATAACGGTCGTTTCAAACACCGAGTACCTGTTTCTTACTGATCTTAAAAGTCATGTTCGTTCTAGGCAAAATGACATGTTTATTCTGATTACTGATGAATGTCAACGCTGTGCAAGAGGAATTTAAATAAATATATTTCAGACAGTGCAGAAACAAGGAGTCGACGAGAAAGCAACGTCGACAGGTGGGGATATAAGTGTACGTGCGGAGGACATGGGGATAGAGCTCTACTCGTCATTAACTTCATATTATATTTCCTCCTCTCTCTATATCGTCCTATATTGCATTTGTTTAATGTTTATCATATGATTTTAGACTATGTTCTCTGATCAAGGGGGAGATGTTTCGAACATAAAATCCGAGTTCGTGCAAATGTTTTCAGAGTACTTAGGACCATGTCAGAACGATAGGAAGAGCTTGAGAGGTATAAGTTGTTTCACTTAGTAGTGTTACCATATCTGGTGAATTTACTAGGAGAAATGATTCTACGTCAAAAGGATTAGAGCAGATTGAAGAGTATCCGGTTGTTTAACCTTCTGTTTGGATATCTAGAGAGTTTACTAGGTGTAATGATTCCAGGTCATCAACGTTGTCTCTAAGTCCTCATATATTCTTGCATGCACACTTCATGGGAGGACACAAATGTTTTGTCTTTTTGGTCGTCGTCTGCTTAAATGGTGTTGCTTTTTTGTATAGTCATTTTAACTTTTTTAATATAGCGTGTTGAGCTAATGGGTGTTTGTATGCTTCCAGTACGTGTACACATTAGACTAGTCTTCATCTAAGGGGTTGTGGTCTCAGGAAAATCCACTCAAGAGTAATGCAGGGTCCATGTCAATGAGCGGCATTGCACTACAATTGTACCGATATTATTACAACTGTTGATAGAGCATCTGATCTAAGAGCTACCTAAGAGTTAGGAATCCTGTACTACCTGTTGAAAACCACAATCAAACAAACGCTCACAGACCTGTACCCTTAACATGTCAGAAAAAGAGCAGCCCAGACTAATGTGAGACTAAGTGACTAGACACTTTCCTCAATTTGCCTAGATAGAGAGAAAGAAAGACGGCGTTTATTGTAATAGTCAGGAAACAAGACAGAGAGCATAGGATATATTTGAAGAGTGCCTGTAATAGTACCTCTCCGCCTGGTTAATATACACAGAAGGGGTTCAAATGCCAGGCTATAGGCAGCGCCTACTTACCCCTTAAGTAATTTAGGTTTCCAGAACTGATATTTTTTCAAGTCTCAAGCTCAAACAAAATGTGTCAATTTGTACTATATATGCCTACCTCCTTCAGTAGTTTGGTGCCAAGATGTAGATCAGTAGCACAAGTTTTATATCAAAGTTTCCATTCTTCCTGATTGATGCACTGAAAAGATATTCGTGTCCATCAAACCCAGATGGGTAACTACGCGCCCGTGTATTATGCTTGGAATTTCGTCGCGCTCGCGTAAATATATAAGAAACATTAAGTTATTACTTAGAATAAGTGTTCATGTTTCTTCCAAAGAGAGAAAATAATTGAGGATAAGTTTCTCTATTATAATAAACACGAGGGGGTTACATTAGGGTATCATGCTATTGTACTTGTATTTGTATATTCTGTTGTAAGGCATCTTATTTGTCAAAGGAAAGGAATGCTCTAAATGCAAACGGTGAGATTTGATTGAAATATTAAATTTAAATTATATACTTTTATTAAATAGTTTCAGGTGTTTTAGTAGCTGAAGAGCATCTGATCCATCCAACGATGAATAAATAAACGACTCCCCATCTAAACCAACAAGCAAACGAAAAAGGCTGAGATTAAAATCAAGACATTAACCGGCAGCAAATGAAAACGCACAAAGAACAATGCATTATACAACAGCACACTTATAAGCTTGACACAAAATAAGTTTCAGATCGATTTTTTGTATATATATATATATATATATATATATATATATATATTCTACAAAAACTTTTGTCGCTTATGAGGTTAATATATATTTAAATAACACAATATACATGCGAAAATATTTTTATTGAGCAATATTGTGTTCATTTATAAAATAAGCTGTAAATTTCAGTTAACTCACGAATTAAATCGTTTACTACTGAGTGTGAATCTAACATATTCAAATTCTTCTCATTGTGTATTTTGACACAGTCCTTTTTTATACTATACCTATCTTCTTTCACGCACACACACATATTATATCTCCCCAACGTCTCTCTCTTTATAAACAATTGAAAGTAATAAAGAAAAGAAATAATGAAAAGGTAGGAAAGGTGCATTATAAGCAGAAGTCAATTACATCAGTCGATGTCATATATTTAAGTCGTAGCTGTATACAGAAAGAGAAAGAGAGAGCAAGAAAGAAAAAGAGAGCAATATAGTGAGAAGAAAGAAACTAATGTTCGGTTGTCTCTTTACCTTTCTATATTTAACTCGCTTTGACAACACACAGTTGATAATCAAAACAAACTAACCCGAAAATAATGTACTGGTGCTTCCAGATTAGGCTGTCTCAGAATACTGGATTCCTTACCTAAAATGCGCCAAACATTAATGTAATTGTCTTTTCTCCCTTTTGCAAAAGTCAATCATGTTTTGCAAAGTAAAAAAAAAAATTATTCTACAAAACAACCACACCAAAGAACATGAATAAATATTTGAAGATATATGAAACTTAAAGCATGGAAACATGTTTGTAAAATATTTGCTGATTTGGAATTAAATAACCCCAAAATGGTTGGTATGCCGTAAAAAGAAACCTACAAAACCAAACCAGACCAACCCAAAATAAATGGTTGACCAAACGGGGCACGCATTTTCAAGCACAGCCAATACACATTTGTATACACACACTGCATATATACATTATATATATATATATATATATATATATATATATGCGGATTCAAATGGATTTTCTTGTATATTGAAGAAAAAATGTGCGTCAACCGCGAACTCACAATGTGTATATTTACACGGGCATATCGAATTATAACCGACCTCTTATATATTCAATGCCCATATTTTAGGCTCGTATAATTCTATTTTTGATAGAAATCATTTTCTGTAGGAAGACATGTTTGTGATATTTTGTTTGCTGTTTTCTGTAAAAGTTTTCGAATATGTTTGCTTTTTGTCGATTGAAAAGCATTTTTTTGCACATTCTTCATTACAAATAAGCAAACTAACTTAATTACAAATATAACAAAAAACAACATCCTTGATACATGAACGTTATGATATGATGTTAAGTTTTCTGATGAAACTGTTGAATCTTTGAAACTGTATACAAATATATATACATATTATGTTATATATAATATATATTAAATGTAATTATCAACGTACACGTGTTTCGTCAACTTGCAACTCATCAGCATGGCTAAGGCTAGCGAATTTCGAACAGGGATATCGAAGATTAAAGTCTGGCGCGTTGCCACTAAGCCAAACTGAACTACTCGAAGTTAAACTTGTCTATCGCTTTATGTAAATGTCATTATATTTGATTATATTTTGATTTGCGCCATATGAGAGTAGGAAAAAAGACGTTTACCGAAATGCTAGATGGGAGTAAGCTTTCCCTTTAGATTATTCATTAAAAATTCTGTTAACTCGTTTTTTATCAGGAAAATTTGATTTTGCAAAGCCAGTTAACTATAAAAATATAAAAAGGACGCATCGAAAATGTATACCTCTGTTCGTTATCTCTCTATTTGTCTCGTTCTCTCTTTGTGTTTTTCTCTATTTAATTCTCTCCGAAAATTGGCAAAATAGTATCAGTATTATTGCTTACATTTCCTATCTTTTTTATGGGCTACAATAATAGAGTAATGATAATGGGCTAAATGATAGATAGTGAGATAAAGTCAATATTGTTACATGGTTTGCTCCTCATCACCTTCTCTTACTGATATACTATTGATTTACCAGATTGTGCGATGTTATTTATTACTAAATTTAATGCCAACTATGACCCACATGTCGTTAAGCAAGTTATATTATATATCACCTCATCTAGAAAATGTATGTATAGTTATGTAAGGTCCTGATATACATTGTATTAGCACCACTGGAGAGCCATGAATTTTATAGCTGTTTTGTTTTTAAATCTCCGAAACATTTATATGATAAAGAGCTGATAGTCGCCGTTTTCATATTTCACAATTTAAGTTAAGATCTCTTGTTTTATTTCACGGCTATATTCTTGACTCCCCTTTTGTATTTAAGATTTATGCGAGTGCTAAGTCTGCAATATGTTTAAATTGAATCTACATTTTCCTTCTTTGTTTAAAATCACTCTAAGCTTCTTTATAATATATATATATATATATATATATATATATATATATATATATATATATATATATGTACATGAGAAAGAAAGGATAAGAGTAATCCGACGTTATGGGAAATGAAAAAGGAAAACCAAAGAGATATGTTTTTATATATTCATCAACGTTTCGTCTTTATTGTAAGACTTCCTCAGGATGTTAATTTTAAGAAAACTGTCATGCAAGTACATCGAAATAGTGTGTTGACATGATGGTTTGATGAGGAAAAGTAGTAGCTGGGGCTACTAAGGGCGCTGGACGAGGGTCCAGGCGGCGATAATTCAGTTAGTAGCAAAGAGTGAAATGAATATGGAAAGCTTGGAGTGTGTACATTAAGGCAGCAGTAAAGAAGGGGAGGGTTGAGAGTGTTAGTGAATTTGCCTTAGGGTGGGAGAGAGTATAGGAGGTGCTGAGGTGTTTTTTTGGTGGTGAGGTGTTGCATAGATTTTGAGGGGTTTGAGAAAGAGGAGGGAAGAGGGAAACTCTGTGTCTTTGGTATGTAGGTGGTATCATAGTTTTAGAAACACATTTGAAGAAATGAAGATAACTTGAAAATAGGCGCGGTGTGACATGTTTGGAGGGTAGGAGTATTGACCAGCTGGCTATGGCAGAAATGTGTGAACATAAGTGAATTTGAAAGAATGTGTTGTCATGTGCTTGGAACATAACAATATAGAAAAGGAAAAAAAGAAGAAAACTGATTTTGATTTTGGCGAGAGATAAGTGAAATGTAGTTTCGTTCAAGATGTGTTAATGTTTTGAGATTAAATTGAGGGCAAAAGGGTTTAAACATCGAAATAGTTGTGAGGATGAGTAGATTGTGTGCATTGGGTAAGCTGTTATTTGTGGTTAAGCATATTTGCTTCGTAGTTAATGAATATGTATGTGAGACGGAGTTTGTACGTGAGTTGATATGCAGGGGGTTGTATATAAGTGCAATTGAGTTCGATAGGAAAATGGTTAGCCATGATCTAGGTTTAGTTTTTGTTCAGTTAGGATAATTTAACTTATTAAAGGGAGATAGATTGTTAATACCATGTCGTTGTCTGATGGTGTTAGAGGCTGTTATCAGTGCTGTTTCCAGTGGTCTTCGCCGAGCTTTGTTATGAATGTGTTTGGTGATTTTGGCCTGTTCAAACTTTCCCACGTATTAGAGCACGATCATGCTTTCAAGGTTGAACAGGCTAAAATCACCAAGCACATTCATAATAAAGCTCGGCGAAGACTACGAAATGGTTTCTACAATCCATCCTCCTTAATAAGCAAAATTATCCTGACCGAACAAAAACTAAAGAGATCATGGCTAACTTTTCCTCACATCGTTCTCAATTTTCCATTTTTCGTAATGTCGTACTAAGACATTGCTTCTTAGTTCTCTACTCCCTCTCAACACTTTTTTAGGCCAGCATCATTAGGGACACTGACCTCAGTCAGGATTGTTAGTCTTTTTCACATATGTCCCATCTAACTATAACAGGTTTAACCAAGTCACTTCTTACATATGTAGCTGTATGTATCGCGAATACTAGCATTTAAATGACATGCTTCCACGCATATTATTTCAGTTCTACAAAACTATGTCAGCTAATAATATTGACTATTTGACTTTTTTTTAATAAGTATGGATCTTCACAATAACAAGGTACGAGGCTTTGGATAGCCCAGTAACCATTTATGTATGCGAATAATTATAAGCTGGGTTCAGAAAACTATTGAACTGAGCCCGGTAAGAATGGATTGAATGTGACACAGACGAATAAATTACCTTATCATACGTATTAAAGTTCAGAGCATTAATAAGCAATTAATTACTAAATAACTAAAAAACTAAATTAAAACAGATATTTGGACATAAACACCACGTCATTGTATATCTTTATATTTTATATGTTATATTTTAATCTTCTATTCTTGACAACAAATCTGGTCTCATGAAAACCTTTTTTCTCTCCTGATTAATTTTTTTCGCTGTCACCCTATCCGATCTGCCTGGCGATACGTCTGCCTTGAAAACAGATTTAGTCGAAACATTTCTACATATGCAGTCTAAAAGTTTAGATAAATAAAATATATTTGTTATTAAGCACGATAATATAAACACAGAAAATTAATATGATAATAGATAAAATGACTGAAAATAACTATCATTTATATATATATATATATATATATATATATATATATATATATGTATATACATACCTTACATGTAATTTCATGTCATAAAAGGGTTGCTTCTATTTCACATTTTAATTTGACTCTGAAATGAACTACCATTGGAAGTATTGATAATAAGATGACTCGAAATTTCTTTAAAACCATACATTTACAAGACATGTATTATTTCGTCTCGTGTTTAGCAAACAATATAAATATGATGCTTATTTACAATTTTAAAAATAAATTTGATCGCATATAAAACATGATTACTCTACATGCAATCAAATGTTGGCACCATTTTGATTCAGTCAAAGCACGTGAGTGAACACACATTTGCAACGAAACACTTGTTTATTTTCTTACCTTTTCGTACATTTTCCTTCATTGTTTTATTTATAATCGATTTTCCTAAATATATATTTACATAGAAAAAATGTCAGATATAATGATGATGTCGCACTTCAAATGAGTTTTGCTTATAATTTGCAACATTGTCATTGTACATAAGAAGTGAAAATGTAACATGAATGTTATCGAGAAACGTGTTTTTTGTGCATACATTCATACACCACTACACATATTGAAACAGGTGATTGTAGTTACTGGCATAATAGATACCACTGTTATCTATGATAACAGCTATGCTGATATAAAATTGTATCTATTGTGATTATTTGCTCGTTCATGAAAATATAAACCATCTCTGAACAAAATAGCAACTTTTGTTCAAATAATTGTATACGATAAACGTTCGTTATAGCAGAATTTCATTTTTACCATTAGATAACTGAAATGGCGTCGTATTGTGGTAAAATAGTAAAACAAATAGCGAGACATGGATTCGCGGACATATAAACTTATGCACATAGACACTTGTATATACATGCAACGAGTGGTGGCTTCCTGTCTCTAAAGACAATCGATACCCTCTAGAAGGGTACTTTGAAATCAAGAGTTTATAGTGAAGCACACTTTGCACAATCTCCCACCACATACACTTGAAACGTGTTAGATTACGTTCAAGGACTAAGATAATCCTAATAGGACTTGAAACAAATCAGAGCTAAACAGTAGATGTGCAATAATATTTCAGAGTTTTCCGTCCCCTAAAGAGGTTGCATACCTGTGCATATATTCTTATATACTATTGCATCTATCGATATTATAAAGAATACTGTATTAATATCTATGGCTTCTGTCAAATACAGAACAGTAGGGTAACACTCTTGATTATTTAAAAAAAACATTCGATTTCATTGGGGAAGATATCGCCTTATTTGAATTTAAAACTTAACTGAGCCTTTTTCTTTAGCAAAACATTTCATAAAACACAAATATATATGTTTTGTTTAGTGTTAGTTGGTGACGAAATGAGTCAAGCAAACGACATCACGTTCATATACAAGAGAGTGGGTAACTGATAATGTGTTTATGTAAAATAGGGATATTTCGATGAACATAAAAAAATCTGTTAATTATTGCATATATTTGATCAATTATGCACTTCCTTTTCCTCGGCGATTAATGAGGAAATATTGGTTTAATAAGATCAGCCGGCTTCGGAATACAATATACTTTTTAGCATGGCCCTTACGTTGGAAAGAATATTTATTTTCTAAATATTATAAAAGAGTTCAGTTTTAGTTTTGTTTCTCCTATTTCTGCTTTATGGTGCTATAAGTAATTAGCGATGAAGAGGAGTATATTCTCGCTTGCTAATTCTTCGCTGATATGTTTTCCCGTTAATGATTACATTAGCACTGTGATGTAGATAATGTAGTACTTCAGTTTCTACATTTTATAGCTTGCAGTCTTAAATAATGAAACACACTTCAATAGGTTTATCAGTCTAGTAAAAACTCTCCAAGTTGTACCAATAAGTAGGACGATAGTTATACTTAAGAGGTAATCTTAATATAAGTGATTGAATCTTTAATAACTGTAGCAAGATAATAAAACAAGCTAACAGAAAAAGTGTCAAACGACCTAAATAATGTAATGTGTAATTATGTACTAATATAGGATGGGGGCACATAATGTCAAAAAATAAAAGCTTTATAACAGCAATTGAAACATTGTGATAGCACCCAACATAAGAATACTAACCTTACATTTTAAGTAATATATACACATTCTGCATTAAATGATCATGTATTATTTATTTTACATACATACACACATATATACATACATATATACACACATATAAATGTATATATATATATATACTGAAAGTAAATAAAATGCATACTGTATTTATATACATATATTAACATGTATATTTAATTATATACATTATATGTTAATGTTTATGAAGATGGAAGACGTGCATCCATATATATGCATATATATATATACACATACCCACACACACACACATATATATATATATATATATATATATATATATATATATATATATATATATATATATATGTTTGTGTGTGTGTAACAATTTTTCTACTTACCTGTTATCTTTTCGGAAATCGGAAATGTAGAGATAATAATTCATGCCGTTCACATGATTTGAAATGCCGAATCATGAGTAAGTGTTAAACTTTAATTGCGACGCTATACCCTACTTGAACACTATCAACAATCTGATAAATTAGCGAGAGTTTAAACCTGTTATAGGCAGCTGTCGTCAAGAGTGTGTAACTACTGAAGGGACATGCATTAAAGCTACGATGCCGGCTCTGTTTATACTAATTACAAACGAGTCGAGCCTAGATTAAGGTCAACAAATACTTATAAATATGCGTTTTTTATCTACATACGTATACGTTTCATCCTTGTAGAAATCGTCAGTGTAGAGATGATGAATCATACCGGTCGCAGGATTCGAAACCTCGGAACACGAGTGATATTATTCCACAAATTCCGGCGGCTTAACCTACTTGGTCATATATTTATATAAAAGCAAATGTCAGACACGCATATATATATATATATATATATATATATATATATATATATATATATATATATATATATATATATATATGTATATATATACATATATATATATGTATATGTGTATATATATGTATATGTATATATATATGTGTATGTATATGTGTATATATATATATGTATATATATATATGTGTATATATATATATTTGTGTGTATATATATATATAGGATGTACATATACATATATATATATATATGTATATATATATGATGTGCATATACATATATCTATGTATGATGTACATATACATATATATATATATATATGATGTACATATACATATATATATGCATATATATATGATGTACATATATATATATATATATATATATATATATATATATATATATATATATATATATATATATACTAAACTAACACTTTTTTGGGGGTAAATCACAAAGATAAATCATCAACTTTCAAAAATGGTAAGCGCAATATTTTTTAGATCTTTAGATAGAGCTTACTATATATTTATGACGATTTACATGTTTTTAAATCTAGTATTCCTAATAAAAATGATAGTAAATATATTAAAATTTTTACGACGGTTTGAAGTAGTTTCTTTTATTTTTTGGCCACACAATCAAACATACACATTATCAGAACAGATTTTTATATATAGTCAGAAAAAGAAAAAAATGTCCGGAAAAGATTTATTCTGAAGAAAAAAATAACCAAAATCACAAGAATAGATTAATTGTCAAACATCCCAGTAACATTTGGAATGTTCCACATTACAGTTCATATTTTGTAATCTACGAGAGACACGAGGTGTGCGGATTGTTGGTGACTAAATAATCTTTAGTCATATTTTAGACTGAGAGATATGACTCTTAATTACTTCCTATCAAGGCAGATAAATAAGATATTGTTATCATCATCATCATCATCATCATCATCATCATCATCATCATCATCATCATCATAAGAGCTTTTTGGTAACTCCTGGTTGAGAAGCTCCTCCCTGGTGTCTTTACACTTTGATTTGTTTCTGGCTAGGCGTAGCCACGTCGGACGTAGGCAGCTGTAGAGGTCGTCTCTTTTTTTTTCAGAAGAAATATCGAAATTTTAAAGAGTGCTAA
Organism: Sepiola atlantica; assembly: GCA_963556195.1. Taxonomy (NCBI): domain Eukaryota; kingdom Metazoa; phylum Mollusca; class Cephalopoda; order Sepiida; family Sepiolidae; genus Sepiola; species Sepiola atlantica. The sequence continues at coordinate 114,399,682 of OY744526.1, forward strand.
ACTGCAACATATATTGTTTCTATATGCCGTTGGTAAATTTGAGAGCTGCAAACAATAGACGACTAGAAGTCTTCAGAATATTAATTTAAAGTGACCAGATTAATGAGTATTCATGGAAATATGCGGCAAAATAAGACATAGCAAGGTAGACGTTCTCTAGAAAGATGGACATATAGGTGCCGAGTATGAAAAAAAGTGTTGATCGGGGAAGCCTCGCTTGTGAGCTTTGCTACGTAAGAAATGTTACACATATTATTCAACCCATGAAGCCAGAGTGTGATCACAAATATGAGACTTTATTACAAAAGTCAATGTATGACCACATGTAGCTACGGAGCTTTAACATTTAAGATGCATCTTTGGGTATTTCTAATGCAGTCTATACTGTGCAATCACAAACACTCGTAAAAGGTATCGACACTTTTTCTTAAACGAAAAACATAGAAACAGATTCAATGAATAAACAGAATGTAAACGTGAAAGGAAATTGTACAACTAGTAAGACTATGTTGATGCATTAAAATTCTGATCATGTTGCGAAGTTTGTTGTGACGAACAAGTTTAATGCACAAAAAAGCAAGATGTTGGAAAGAAAAAGAATTAAGACATGCAAATGTATAAATGCATAACAGTGAAGATATCAAAACTAGCAAAGACAGCTTGACTGCTATTGAAGAAGACATTAGAAAATCGATCTGATTTATAGATAAATAACAACAGGATGGTGCACACTAGTTTCTCACCGCACAAAAAGAGGTTCGTGAAAACTCCAAAGTGAACTGTGTAAGTTATTTAGAATAACATTAGAAAAGGAGAAACATCGGAGATGATGAATCGCGTTTTATTTATTTTAATTTCATATAAAATGACATGGATATATTAAAAAATATCGCAGCATCTATGTAATAATACGCTACGGCATTTAATATCCGTGCGTACGTAATCACCTTTCCAAGTATTTAAAAATAATGCGATCTCACGATCATCAAAGATGGTGTGTTTGATTTAGTTGATATCATTAAAGTAATAAATTGCGACTTAATGACTTTTAAAATGAAGTGTTCTAAAATCAAATTATATTCTAAATAATACAATTTAAAATAAATGTATTTTAAAAAAATGTCATTCATTTTATTAATTTGTAAATATATTTCTAGTATAATTATTTTTACGGTAAGAAGACAGACTATTTTCTAAAACAAATTAAATTAGTAAAATGTTAAATAAATTGTTCGTTTGTTGAAATATATTTATTTGGCAATGAGAATAATTTTAACGGAAGAAGATGCAGTCATTATTTTCTTGAATATTATTTATATTGACACACATTTTTCAAAGTGAATATTATTATTAACAGTAAGTTATAGATATTGATGTAGATTCCACTGTAGAATTCCCCTAGTATTAAATAAATGCGATATTAATATTATCGCATTTCAACTGTAATGATGCTCTTTCGTTACATTATGTGTTGCTTTCTTTACTGCAGAAGCATTAAGAGATAAATGTAAAATGTCACTTTGATGTTTTTATTCTAATTTTTCACACAGTTTATATCCGATCTTTTTGGTAAATTCCTAATGACCCAACTTTATTTTACTAATGGATCACCGCTTATGAAGGCTTGTGAACCATTCGAGGATAAGGATAACAGAGAGTGAAACTTGTTCGCTCAAAGAGAGAAGAGTAACCAATGAGTTGATAGGCAGACAATAACTTATGAGAAATCGATTATCTAAGACAACGGCGTAAGATGTCTTTGTTCACATTAAACTTTAAGACAACGATGCTCTTTATTTTAACATAGTCCACACCTAACTAGACATGCTGCAACTGTAGATGTAAGGAGCTACTTCGCATTAGGGTGAAATGTTTTGGGGTATCCTGAATTTGGAGCAACAGCGAGAGGCTTGTTCACATTAGTTTTGAATTTCTGCATGCCGGTACAGTCAGGGCAAAAGTGAGCAAGTAGGGAGTTCCAACAGCTGACAGCACGATTGAAGAAGCTATTGAAGTAGAACGCCCTCCATTATCTGAGGGCCTCCGCAGTGAATCGATAAGGATTTAGTTGATTGTCAGGTTGGTCGAGTGTAGTTACGTCGAGGAAGGTACCACAGCAAGTTCATCGAAGCATATTCGATTGAAGTACTTGTAAAACAAGCACAAGCTTGCAGCTTTCCGTTATGAGAACAGGAGCTAGATCTAGGTGGATAGTAAGGGAGTTATTAGATCAGCGTCTCTTATTGGGAGATATTAGTGAGTGGTTCACAAGCTAATATGTGGCAACAATACACCATGCATTGGGTTGATGGTGGCTTTGTAGAGATATAGGATAGTGTCAGGTTTGAGGTTTTTCTAGCACGGTAGAAGGACCGCACTTTCCTTGCAGCAGCCTTGGCAATTTATTCTATCTATTTGTTCCAATTTATGTTTCCTGTGAATGTTAGGCCGGGCAGTTTGAACCTTGCACTCTCAGCTAGGGTGTTATTTGTCATGGTAACTAGTAGTTTAAGAGGTTTCTTGTAGTTGGTGAAGGAAATGAATTTTGTCTTAGTGGAATAAAATGTTGCTACCAATGTATGACCTCAGTCCACGACAAACTGAAGAGCACTTTCTATGGATTCAGCCATGATATGTGTTCCGTCGTTTTGCCAACATAACGAGTCGGTTGGGAAGCATACTTCTGGAAATTGTTCCACAGATGGTATTTATAGGTAAAAAACTATGTTCATAGAAGTTTTGTTTGGATTTTCTGACGTAAGGAAAGTGAGAAAAGTAAGTTATTTGCTGTGGTTGTTGCTAGAAGTTTTATTGGCGAGACTCCAGGCTAAATCAACCTTGAGGAGGGGAACTGTATTTCACTTTCGTCTGCTGACTTTTTATTATTAAATGTCATTGTTATTTTTCTGATTTTCTAAGACATGTACGTAGCTCAGATTCTAATTCATTTGTACTTTATATTCTATACTATAATAGTCACCGCTTGTTTAGTATTATGAGGATGTTCAAGTGTTTTGAATAGATTACGACACGTTATATTTTGTTACCATGCACACGTTGTGTCGTCAAATATGGAATTCTCCCTGTACTCTGTGTACTCCTAACCCCAGCGTTGGACCCCATTTTACAATTGTTAACTCTATCTTTTAAATATCAATAATATTGCATTTTGCAGTTATTAATAAAATAAAATAAAAAAACATGTCCTTTATATATGATCGGTGCTAAGTCGACTCCACGATAATATCGAATAAAAAAACTAATACAATTAACAACACAATGTGATTTATCGAAAAATCTAAATCAATAAAACATATATATTATATTAATAACACAGTCCTTCAGAATTCGAGAGATCAGGATTATATGAAACAACTGAGAGACATGTGTTTGTATATTTATACTAGAAATGCCTTTAAGTCATATAATACATCTAAGTTGCAACTACAACGAAAATTAAATATACAAAGATTTGAATTGTTTACTTAAGAATTTAACAGTGATGAATTCTTATTATTACAGAAATGTGCATATACTGCCTCATCAACAGAAATATAAGAAGTTTCCTTTATTATTTATATATATATATATATATATATATATATATATATATATATATATATATATATATATAATTTATTTTGTGTGTGTTTATTTTGTTTTGGGATGTACTTAAAACTCTCACTCTTACGGATTTATTATGGAAGTACTTCACTATTTTATGAAGCCATTGACAAAGTGTCAATTTATATCATGACTGTATACAGGTTGTATTTAACCAACACTACGCCCGTTCAAATTTGTGTCTATATTTCGTTAATGTAACATATGCTTACAACTTCAATATACATAAATATCGACGGGTTAGCTTTATATAGCAAGCAACTGATGAGGTTTATAAATACGAAAAAGGCGCTTTTCCATGTATATGAACATTTAATCAGTGTTCTAATTATTAGCGAGCACTCTGTTGAGTTGAATTACTCGTTCTTACGAAAGCTGTTATAATAAGTTATCTCTCTTCACAGAGATTAGACTCACTCGGTGACAATGTATTGTGCGGTATTTATCCTTCACATAGTACAGATATAAGTATGCGCATTGATTAAGACGTAGGTATATTACAGTCAGTGATTACTCCATCGTGTAGGTTTCAGGTTAAAGTTGCGCGGTCGGCGCGTTTAATGAGTATTGATTTACTCCTCTCTAGGAGTTAGGCACAAGGCCAGTTTTTATCTTACTCCCACAAGTAAGATGTGACCCAAGGTCGGGTCGGGAAAGTGGCGTTTAAAAATTGCCTGGGCAGCCCCGTCGGCATTCCCCGGTAGGGGCGCGTCAGGCAGTAAGCAATACACTTACTCCTCTCTAAAGAGGGGAGACAAAGCCTGGGAGGGTGGACCTCCTAGAACTGCACAGGACAGCCCCATAGAACGGCGTAAATGAAGCCCCGAAGGCCAGGACAATACAAATCTATGGAGTGCAGTATCTATCGGAACAGATACTACACTTTGATCTTAGCCAAAAGGCCAGGCGCGTTTAATGAGTATATCATATAAATATATATATATATATATATATATATATATATATATATATGTGTGTGTGTGTGTTTGTGTGTTGTCTTAGTTATAATTCTTATATAGGCTAGAACAAGCGCGTAGTTGTAGATATAAATATTGTATTATAATTACACACCCATGTATATATATATATATATATATATATATATATATATATATATATATATTATTTAAATACTCTGCATTATAGTTCTTGTTAGGCATACCGGGCTGTCATTGCTACGGACAGACAGTCTCTTGGAAAGAATCTGCTTGTTGTGTACATACCAAATCTTCAACGCATCATGAATCGACGTAAAATGGGGAACACATTTTAAAAAACAAGGGAACAATCATTCACCGTCTACAAGTGGGCTGTGTCTTTTTCTAAATGTTTCGTTTGTAGACAGTGAAAGTTATGTTCCTTGTTTTTTAATCGTTCCCGTCTTTCTTCTATTCTTATGCCGTTGAAGATTTGGCAAACATAATAATGTATCTAACCTCAATGATCCTCTGTTTGTAAAAATGAAACCCCTAACAGAAACTGTAATATATATATTTTAAATAAAATATTTTATAGTAGCTCTTGTAAAACTTAAGATCCAGCACTTTTTCGTTTATGTTAACACATTGTGAGACGCTATACATCTATACACACACACAAATATATACGAGGCGGGTCTCAAACCTGTACAACCATAGGCTAGAAAATATTTACAAATACGTGACTTGGTTGGGACCTTGATCCCCTTCAAAGTAGGCTCCTTGTGCTTGCACACACTTAGCCCACTAATCCATCTTCTGAAGGAAACATCTCTGGAAGTCTTCTTTTGGAATGGATATAATCTCTGTCGTCGCGTCCTACATGTTCTCTTTTTTCGCACCCTCTCAATAACAGTTGCCCTCCAAGCAGTTTGGGGCCTTCGAGAACGCTGGTTATTATTCGCTGATGTGCGCCTATTTTTGAATTGGTTGAACCACTCCTTAGTTTGTGGGGCACATCGCATATTCTCGAAACACCTGCTGAATATAACAGAGATGAACTGGCCTACGGTCGGATACTTTTTAGACATGCCTCGTATATATATATGTATATATATATATATATATATATATATATATATATATATATATATATATATATATATATATATATATATATATCAAGGGAGGCGCGAGAGCGCTCTCCCCTATATAGACTCACGAATGGGCTATACTGGAAATCTCAATTCTTTGATCAATCATTACTCAAAAACCAATAAACCAAATTAGTTAAAACTTTGCACAACATTTTTACTTGATAGGTTCTATAAGTGTGTAGAATTTCAGCATCATTTGTCAAGGCAACCCAGAGATCTAGAAAGGCCAATTATGAAATCATTTTATCTGTGTTCGTGCGTACGTAGTACGTACTACGTACGTATGTGCCACCTTGTATCTCATCAACTATTTGATGGATTAAGCTGATGTTTGGCAGAGATATTGGTTCTAGGGTCTAGTTTATGGCATTTTAATTTCAGTTTACCATATACCTTGATTAGTCAAACTACCAATTATATCAGTTATGAGAAGGCATTGTATTGAGGCATAGCCTTTACAAAAGTAGTGACATTCCATGAAAAATGCCAGTATACTGAAATCATATGCTCTTAATAGGGTTAAGATGAAAATTAATATACACTAAATGTACAAATGCAAGGTAATTCCTAAATTTTTACACTTTTATTGTCATTAAGGGTATGCGAGCACAACATGGCTATGTATTTTACTAGTAGGAATTGTTCTTCAGCTCACGTCATACACTTCATCCACTCATGTATAGAGAGTTATACTGTTGTGATGTGATAATGAAATGTCCTTGCTTTTGTACAGTTAGTGTGTATGAATGTTCATCTTAACCCTATTAAAGGCATATGCTTTCAGTATACTGGCATTTTTCATGGAATATATATATATATATATATATATAAACCATTTTGTGTATGCCTCTGGATACTACTAAAACATTTATTCTTCTAGATCACAAGTTCATACATCATTAATGATCTAATATACTTGATGATCAAAGGTAAAAATGTTATCAGACATTGGGGATTTGCTGAATACGTACATAAAGTTTACACTAATGAGACGGTTTTGAGATTTACATATTTGACCGTATATGCTATATTTATATTTGAAATTATTCTCGTTGAGATTGCAATCCTAATTGAGACATATTCTCTCGAACGCCATAGCATCACGAACATGACCACATATATCAATTTTCCGTTTCAACTCTCTTATTTTTAACAGTCTGGTCATAATCCCATCGATATACTTCTAATGAATGCAGACATGAATACGCATATAGTAAATAACAATGGCATATAACTACAAGCATAATCATTTAAGATATATAGTTCAGTCAGTTACCAGTCAAGAGATATGTAATGAGATTGCCTTCGGCAGATGTAAAAACAAATTAAAGCTTCTGTTCTCATTATGTTAACATTAGTCTAACTATATGTTGAATTGTCTTGCCGAAATATCGGAAATACTTAGACCGCTCCTCTTGACGAATCCCCCGATCGATTTCTTTCGTGAACAGCACTATTAAACGTTTCGTCGAACCAGAAAAAAATACACAAGTATTTAAAAAATAACATTTGCAACCTCAAAGTCTGGTTTAACATATAGTCATATGCTGATTTCACGAATTCTGCTATCACTTGTACAAGCAGCACTGATTAGTCAAGCAGATATATACATACGTGAATAAATATTGAACCAATACGAATGTTTACGTGTATAGTTATATATAAAATACTTGAGGGGTTACCGTAAAAGGTAGGTGGAAGGTAGCAGGGGTAGAGAGATAATAACTGATGGCAAACATATGCTAAGAATATTCTATCAAAATCGGAGTTGTATTAGAAAAGCATGACCGTTAATCCGACCAATATTGTAACAAATAATGCAGCAACTCGTGTCGATATCAAAACTGAACGCTTTTTATTTGAAACTTGTAATCTCTTTCTACACATTTGAACGATCAAAATATTAGAAGTTCAGTTTGAGTGTTTTTCACATTGAAAAAATATGAGTTTATAAAAAGAAAATAGCTTTAAAATGATGTTGCGTATGTCGCTACCCCATGTTCCAACCCTGTAAACGTGAGCTAAGCTTACTGGTATATATATATATATATATATATATATATATATATATATATATATATATATATATATATATATATATATATATATATATACGATTATTTTTATTTACACAGACATGTACAAAATCTGCGACACTGGCATGTCGATGTTATCGATCGATCAACAGTTATTATAAACTGCGATCTCATCAGGTAGAGTTAGAATCCGATCTTAACTTCAGATAATGTGGAGAGAATGAAGTGGAGAGAAAAAGAAGAAAATAAATTTAAAAATTCAAAATTTAGGGAGTCACGTGGTTTAGAACCGTTAAAAATTAAAAAAAGTTAAAAACTTAAATCTGAAATCTAAAAAAAAACAAAACAAATAAATAAATAAATAAAATAAAATAAAGTGGAAAGAGAGACATATAATGAAGAGAGTAGATAGATAGCTAGACAGATAGAGAAATGAAAACGTCTGTTGATTCAAACCGAGAGAGGAAAGAGGTGGGGAGAGAAGGTAAACATGCAAGGTAATATATAAAAAAATCGACAGTTATTGTAAACTCAGGGCGAACAAGCGAATGTTCAAGTTAGTTGTAATTTAGTGTATACATTTGTATGCGTGCGTGCGTGCGTGCCCCCAGATCATCCGTAATTAGCAGTAGGGGTGAGCAGACGCGTGTGATGGGGGGAGTAAGGGGTTGTTACTCAAATGTGTTACTTATTCTGAATTCATAATTTTCTTTTTTTGTCTACAGTTTACCAACTTATCATTTATAAATTAATAGATTAAACAAATATTTTATTAAATTAGTTAAGTTTAACAGAATTATTAATAATAATAATAATAATAATAATAATACCAATAATAATAATAATAATACCAATAATAATAATAATAATAATAATAATAATAATAATAATAATAATAATAATAATAATAATAATAATAATAATAATAATAACGGAAACCAATAATAATTGAAATGATATAACATGATAATAATAGTGATAATGCTAATGAAAGATAATAACTTTTCTAATGATAAATAAATGATAAAACTTCTTATGTGTCACACACTTTTTTATTTCCTCGTCGAATCATCTTCAGGAGTAGAACGCCAAATGGACTAAAAGTTGAATAAAGGAGAGAGTTTTGTTTAATACAGCGAAGAGGCGCGCACGTAAAGGACCGCTTTCACATTGTTCCAGGAAAGACGTTGACGAATTATTTTTTTAAAAATGAATTCATGTATTTATTTATTCATTGAAGATTAGCTTAATTTTTCTGGTACAATCAGATAACATATGCAAATGGAAAATGGGGAAACAAGCAATTAGTAATTTAATAAAAATAAAAACTTTTCAAATTTGTATTCAGCGTCGCCGGGGTTGCGTAACAAAATACAACTATACTACGCTAAGTATTTAAAATGTTTTACGCGATGTTATTGTGTGTATGTTGATGTGTTTTACGTAAATGGTTTCGAGTTTTTTAAATTTTTGTTTTAAACTGGTCTCCGAATGTATTGTTTTTATTGTTGTTGACCAAATTTGTCTTAAATCAGATAGAATATACTTATGTTTTTTGTAGATGTTTGCGGATTTAACTAAAATTCACAAGATGCATAGTGGGGCGGCGGGGTAAGGTAGTTGTTGTCAAAAACAATGTAGCTGTTATTTACATAAAAGTTACATTCTTCGAAAGGGCATGTACACTTATAAACGACACCGGTTCTTTCTCGTGTTTTGGGGGTTGAGAAGGAGTTGTTTTTGTCTACAAGATTGTGGGCGTTACATTTTATATAGTAAATGATTAGTCTAATTTTAGGAGTGTTGTTTGTTGGAGATGTGTATCTGTGTGTACTGTTATTTATAGCTTTTCTTTCTAATCTGAAATGTGGCTACATTTGGTTACAATAGTATATGTGGATTTAGTTTATGTTGTGATATTGGATATAATTATTATTTGTTGTAGTGTGTTCTTTTAGTTTAGAATCATTAGTTTTATTTGTTCATCGACGATCTAGTTGTGAAATCCATTGTTAATAAGTAATTGTTTCATATTTTTTATTTCGATTAAAAGTGTTTTTTTTATTGGAGGAGGAGATCAATTTGACACAATTTAGTAGATGTTTAACAATAACAATTTTGTAGCGATAGGGACACTAATACTTGTAATTTAACAGATTAGAATTTAAGCTGTTTTTTTTTTTTAAATAAAAGTGCAAAATATATTATTATAGTTTTCGATGGAATGTTACTATTTATGTTCAGTTCTATGGTGAATTTAAGAACAGATTATTTTTTTATAAAAAGTCCTAAAGTTTGTGTATTTGTTCATTGTTATTAGCTCGAATAAGTGCATTGTCGACATAGCGTGCATATATATCAGGTTGTGTAATGTTGTTAAATATCATGCTTTCTAGGTTTTTTCATGTAGAATTCACTAAGAATCAAGCCGAGAACCGGCCATTGAAACTTCGTCAATTTGAGTGTAAACGTTTCCCTGAAAGCCATGAAAAGTACTTCACTGGTGCTAATTAATAGTATTTTTTTATAGTATTTTAAAAATGGTTAGTTGATATATTATTGATGGTTATATATATTGTAACTTTACAGGTATATTAGTGAATAAGCGTTCTACGTCAAGGGAAGCAATTATTTTATTATAAAGCTAACAACCGGATACACTATGTTCTTACATATTTGAGGTGTGTGTAGTTTGTCTGCATAATTGCGGCGATTCGAATGCGGATTTGTATCTGATATAAGCAGATTGAAAGCGAAATACTAGGATCATTTATTCACCGAAGTATCTGTTGCACGTTTTAAAAACTGTACCTGGCGTGCCTTATAAAACTGAAGCAACACTGAATAGTGAATGTGTATTTAGTAAGCATTACTGTACTCATAGATATTTATAAAAAACAGTATTTTACAGTTACATATGGCCAAACTAGTATATGCTGTCTCCATATAACTAAAACAATACCGGTGTCTAGAAAACTCTTTTTACGCATTTATTCATAAATATTTAGAATTACGAAAAATCAGAATAAGATACAGTGGGGTCGTTAGGAAAACGGGAATTTTTCCAAACGGTAATTTATTTTTACAAAGAATAAATGTTCCGAAGTTTTACAAATACTAATATCAGAATAATCGCACAGATGCTACAAAATATCGTCTGCGCTAATCGGACAAATAAAAAAGCTAGATGCAATAAAATGTAAACAAAATAAAATTTAAACAATAACATTTGCATCTTCATATTTCAAGCTTTACTAACGACAACCCTGCATTATTTATTTTAATCTCATCTGAACACTACCTCAGACTATTAGTAATCTCTGCAAGCGTTTATTAATGAATACTACACTTCTGCGTTTATGGGTGAGCAAAACAATTATATATATATATATTAATTATTTATTACCTACAGACAATCTTCAGGAAGCTAATTTCCAACGGTCGGCGGGCGCGAACCCCGAACACAAATCGCCACTGATTTGTAGTCAAGACTCTTAATCCCTCGGCCATACTGAACTAGTTCTTAATTAGGGAGGAATTTAACTTGGTAAATAGCGAATCGGCCGCTAAACTTACCCAAGCAGTTTAGAGTGATCAACGAATGTATTCAAATATATATATATATATATATATATATATGTTCTAATATCGCGTGCAGTCTAATAATCAGATGTACGCAAATTGATTTATGAAAATCATATTTTCTAGTTACGTTTGTTTAAATAACTTATATTACTCTCTATCGCTTCTGATCACTAGTTCAGTCGAATAATACTAATCCTGTAGTTACAATAGGTGGAATATGCGTAGAAATGGGGGAAAGTATATACAATTGGTACCGTTAGTTTAGATACAATTATACTGGTTAATATTTAGGAGAGCTGGAGAAAGGTAACTATGATTAGTAATTGGGGCCTTCCGTAACTGAAAAGATTTGATTTCATGAATATATGTTCGTATTGTCGGTACATATTTAATTGAAACATAATTAGAGAATAGGGTGAATGGGGCAGTGAATAAGTGCATTAATCAAAACCTTGATGTGTCAATAAAATAATGTACAGATGAAGCAATAGACGTGACCACACAGAGTAATAGTATTATTACATTGTTCCGCCGAAAGACAACTCGCTAAACAAATCAATGCGTTAAGTAAAAGCAAAATACTTCTTTGTAATGAGATGAACATACGATTACACTGAAATACTACCTGCGGGATAGAAAGATGATTTTTGTTTTGCTACATATAGTTTTAACACTGATTGATCTATTCGGGTTATGTAATGAGATTCCCTTTCGGCAGATGTAAAAAAAATAAACGCGCTTAAAGCTTCTGTTCTCATTATTGTAACATTAGTTTAAATATATTTTGAATAGTTTTGCCAAAATATCGGAACTACTTAGATCGCTCCTTTTTAAGGATAACTCCAGCGATTTCTTTCGTGAACAACAATAGTCAACGTTTCCTCGAACATCAACACACCCACAATCCTGCTTACGGTCTGGCAAAATCCAGGCTAAAATTTGTCATCATACTTAGCCTTCCTAAGTTAATATTTCTCAAATAGACAATAAACAAAATTTAATACATTTACAAAAAACAATACAGTATATTATACACATACAAACTATCAACAAATACGAATGCAAACGATACACCGGCATCTGAAGATTGTATCCGGAATAAATATGTAAAATCAAATTACGTTCTCAGCATGGGTGTTTCACTAGTTATCAAATGGGTGCCCTCCCTTCCTCAACTTCGCAAAAGAAGAAAAGCGTAATGTACTGACGCATTTTCATTATAAGCAGAGATTATCGACCATATTTAGATGTTACTCTTCTCAGGTTAACGAAATATGTTTTGTTCTCGGTTGCTACCTATAACAGGCAGTCGCGCATCAGCAAGCGCACTTGAAGTCTGAAACACAGCAACCGAGAATAAAAATAATTAAATCGACATAAAAAAAATTGTATCAATTGTTTTAAATTCAAACATATTCTCAAAAATTTAAATATCTTTTTTCGAAATTTGACTGATGTTTTTTATTTTAAATTGAGATTGGTCAGTATTGATAGAGAAGCTGTATTTATCTCGTTTCTTTTCACTTAGAAAATGTACTAACACGGAAAACAGTGTATTTACCAACGCACTTAGTATGCTATTTTTCTGCAGTATTTGTTGTTTTTTAGCACTTCACCCCAACCGATAGAGTTGTACAAGTATTTTTAGTAGATATATAACGTCAAACAATTGGGGATAATGTTAATAAGGTTTTACCATTAAGTGAATGTGGTATTTTTGGGACTGAAACTAGTTTAGATAGAGAAGACAACAGCTGACAAATGTCACACTTCTACCCAATTTCAACTTTATGCACATCTTAGTCTATAAAGAAAATAGACTATACTGTGAACTATTTTGTAAAATGTTAAAGATGAATGTAATTCTGGTTTATCTAATACAATTTGATCAGTTGTTTAGAAGTTCTCGAATATCAATACATTATTTTACAGGCAATACACATGCACATTAACATAGAAAGATCCCGTCTAGCGACACTTATTCTTCTGGCGATAGTATATAAATAGATCCATGAATTTATATTTAATTAAAATGAAGAGAATTGTTTTTATGAATTCTAATAGTATTTTACAGGTGAAATGTTATTTTGAATGTGTTGTTATTTTATTTATGTTCATATCTATTGTCAAATAGTTTATTTACCTCGAAGGATTGGAAGATTCTCTAAACATCTTTAGTAATCTATTGCATGGTATGCAGTGAATCCTTTACATAGAGTTACCAGTCGAGCATACGTCCTCGACGTTCATTCTAACAGACAGTGAGCCGTTGTAGCATCTACAGGCCCTGCTCCGTCGCGCTGAGGTATTATCATGAGATATCTCAGAAAGTCCAGCCTCCAAAGCTTTACCCTTGAAGACTGAGTTTTTTCATGGCCAATTGTTACAGGCGCTCTACCAGCGAATGCTGACAGTTATGCTAAGACATTTGTCCGGGGGCAGAATGCCAACTTACTAAGCGCTAGCCTACTATTCCCATAGTCAGGCCTTGTGCCACATATTTCCCTGGTGGGAGGGAAGTAAATACCTTCTAGTTGGAATCTTATTACAAAGATAAGTAAAGAGACATAATTAAGTTATATTCATAAGCGCATTAATCGGATTTGCGTTTAGTTGAGATCGTGACCGATCAATACTTTTGTTAAACAAAATAATATTAATTAGCTACTCACAGTTACCGTCTTTATTCCACGGGTAATGTTTCATTAAAGTTGGTATGCATGTTTTTTTTTGGCAAACGCATTCGAACGTTTCTTCAATGAAGCGATTGTGCTTGGCCTATCATTGATCATTGCTTACTAAATAACTTACACAAGCAATTAAATACTAAATAACTTTCACAAGCATCAAACTAGAAAACACTTAAGTTTAACCGTATGCATTTGGAATGACAAACCTCTCGTTATGATGACAATTTAAAAATTGTCATTAGCTCCACTATCGAAGAAAAATATATATCCTTCAAGAATTATTAGATTTTAAAAAAATACACTACATAATCAATTATTGAATAATTGTCATGTTGACTTATTAAATTCCGTTTGTAGCTGAGGAGGTTATTCGACGTTTGAGATTAGAATGGATATCCCGAATTTCCGATTGATTACATTGTGGAAAAGTCTCCTTGTCATATTTCTGACATGAACAATTCTAGTATGATGCTGCTGTTACATATATTGGTTTAACTAAATAAAGTTAAACAGATTGTATTTTCCCAAATGTATTGTAAAATGTATTCAGTATCACGAGACAAGTGGTATGCAATGAAAAGGTGCGGAAACCTAATTTTCTCTTTCTGAGCCGATCGATGCTGCTTGAATCCAACGGCAAGTAGCCATCCAAGTCAACTGGAAACAACGCTGAAATAAGCAGAAACCGACTGGTTTCATTTCGAAGTTTCTTTTTTTAAAGCTAGTTTCAATACAAAGGAATGTGAGTTATACCCACTCTCTCATTTAACAGAAACATATACTGATTCATTATATCATCAATGGTATTACGTAAAGCTATGCAATAGCGCTGAGTAGATGAATAGGTCAGTGAAAATGTATATAAGTAGTATCACGACTTAATGTGTTTTACTTTTAATGTGGATGTGTACTTACAATTTTAAACCGTATTCCTTAGACTGTTACAAATCTTTGCAACAACTATGGGATTAGGGACACGTTGCGTTTAAACGAAGAAAAAAACACATTTATTTCCGAAAATAATAGGAAAGATCATTGGAAACATAAACACTTTGGAATAAAAGGGTAAGGGTATCAGATACAACTGAAGCCATAACAAACTGTCATGTTTTAATTTGATTTATTAACACAATTAAACAATAATACTTAACTTTTTTCTTTCAAATTCTACTGAAATAAAAATACTTCCCATTCGCCTAGTTAAATGTTTCAAAACTTATGTAATTTAGAAGGACCACGATGATATATATGGAATCAGTCATTAATGTATAAAAATGGTTCACATCTGTTTAGACTGTGTCGTTTCAAAAGTCAAAAGTGGTTGGATTGTTTAACACATGTTAATAAAACTCTATATTTGGTTTACATCGTTTTAATATTTTGACTTGCATTACAATTAAAACTTAAAGGTCCAGAATAATGGTTGATTTGTGCTTTTGAAACAAGAAAATATGCATATCTGCATGCGCTCTTACGGTATACAAAGAACATACACAGTAAGACAATCCTTTGCTTGGATGTCTCATAAGTAATCGCTCATATTAATTACTTACAAAGAGAAACTAAAAACAATCCGGTGATAGGGCATGGCCACCGAGAGTTGACAAGGCCAAGCAACTAACTTCTTGCCCCCCTCTGACGTCACTGCATTGCGTGCCAAAACAATGGCCGTCGTAATAACAATAAGAAGGCATTTCGA
Source organism: Sepiola atlantica (assembly GCA_963556195.1). Taxonomy (NCBI): domain Eukaryota; kingdom Metazoa; phylum Mollusca; class Cephalopoda; order Sepiida; family Sepiolidae; genus Sepiola; species Sepiola atlantica. The sequence goes on from OY744526.1 coordinate 114,415,390, forward strand.
CTTCTCCATTCACTAAATAATCCATAAAAATTCAGGAAATCAACCAATTTTAATGAAATGTTCAGTATTTATTAATTAATGATCACGGAATATAATAAATACATTACTGTATTATAAAGCTTGTAAATGTATTATTTCTTGTAAACAAAAAACACCTTTACTAAAGATATCCAAAATATCAAAACATGTTGACCATACAATATTGTAAATATTTCAAATAAAGCATTAGAAAACTTTAAAAATTGCATGTACAATAAGAAAAGAAAGAAACACGATTCGGTGTATCCTGAAACTGATCTTTAAAGAAAATAATAATTCACGATCAAATACTGCAAAAAACTGAATTATGGATTACCATTATTTAAACTTTTGAACACAATCAACCGTAAGACTTTGAAATTTGTTTAAAAATTATACAAAAAAAAAGTTCAATGTTAACTGTTTGTTTAATAATGGAATCACCAACACCTATCTTGCTATTAAGAGATAGGTACGTGCAAAATCAAAGGCCGATCACTAAAATGTAAAAACATTTTGACTCTCCCTTCACTTAAAAATTCACCAAAATTCAGGAAATCAACCATTTTAATGAAAGTTTCAATATTTATTAATAAACAAGCACAGGAGATATAGTGAAACATTTTTTTAAATCTTAGTGAAAATGTATTATTTTTTTAAAAAACAAAATACACCTTTACTAAACGTATATTTTTATATATATAAAAAAAATCCATGATTAGCTTATATTTTTAGATTCGTTATTTTAATAATATATAGAAACACATACTTATATATAGATTACACATGCACCTAAGAATAAAGAGAGATATAGCCACATGTGATTTCTCTTCTGTACAGTGTGTATACAAGTAGTTTATACGATTATACCACGCACTGAGTAGTCTGCATTTCAAGAAGTTACTAAGCGGCAAATAGTAACTTGTGTTTAAACAGTTCATACAATGGATGGTTCACATGACTATTGTGTGTGAGGATTAATTCATAACTATATACGTCATAACTAAACGCAAGAACATTCAGAAAAATGCAGCATCTCAGTAATACTTGCACTATTTTACCCACAAGATGAATGCATCAAGTACGTGTATGGCACGAGTAAAACTACTTGCAAATAGTCGACTCTATTTGAAAATATAAGAACGAACTGCGCGTTTTCCAGACGATGGCACGTTAAGACACGGGGTCACTTTGTTTTATGGTCGTTATAGATATAATGTATGTGAAAACTTGCGGAGGTGGAACAATCATTATACAAGACAGAAGAGAATTAGAAAATGCCATTGGCACAAACTAATGATGATGTTTGACGGCAATACTTATTGCTAATTATTCGCTTGAATTGGTCGAGTTTATGAGTTCATGATCTTTGAATACGTAAATAGCCATAAAGTGATATATATATATATAGATATATATATATATATATACATATATAAATCATTTTGTGATATAGATATAGATATATATTTATGTATGTTTGTATATATATATATATATATATATATATATAAATCATTTTGTGATATAGATATATATATATATATATATATATATATATATATATATATATATATATATATACCTGCACGCATGAATACAAAATGTACTAAAACATTGATAGAAAAGAGACCTGTACGTCTTCTATTATTTTTACTTGCTTTTCAAAAGGCATTTATACTGCTAATTATGTACTTGGAAAAACGCTAAATGGACCTACCACAAGTATCTGCATATATATAGACCATATATATGTATATATATATATATATATATATATATATATATATATATATATATAGAGAGAGAGAGAGAGAGAGAGAGAGATAGAGAGAGACGGATAGAGAGAGGGAGACGGAGATATATATATATATATATATATATATATATATATATATATAAAGGTAAAAAAGAAGAATGATAAACATGTACGAAAGTCCAGATTTATTTCAAACTTACGCACAATAAACATAAGTTTATTAAAGAATATAACTTGCATTGAACAATCTAAGTCTGAAATGAATCTAGACACTCGTACATGTTTATCACTCTTATTTCTTCTACCTTTATAATTACTCTATCTCGTATATTGCGATTAAACCATTTCACTATAGGTTCTATTTACTAAAAGTTCACTTTTAGTTTATATTTGATTCTATATATATATATATATATATATATTTAGTAAATACATTATACATTGTTTTACAACACGTATCGTATTATATATAGTATTCACTCACTTAGAATATATTGTCTGTGCTGGGAAGCGATTTTAAGTGTCGTTGCATAAGTTTGGATTGAACTATGTCGAAAAATAACAGAGAACGTCTAATTTCATTTTGGAGTTTTCCGTCTTTTGAACAAGCTGTCCTACAAAGGCGTGTCGGTTACATCTACTCTACTTGGACATTACAACCGATGTTATTCTCAACTGTATAATTTAAAGCATGCACTAGCCTGAGTAGGTAAATAATATTAAATACGTCGTGTCAGGAAGCAACGTGTAGTCTGTTAATCTGGACGTGCACTCTAATATTCGATTCAATATTCTGTATCGTATAATATATAGTATTCACTCACTCAGAATATATTGTCTGTGCTGTGAAGCGATTTAAAGTGTCGTTACATAAGTTTGGTGTGCCTATTACAAATCTTCGTTAGATTGAAGAAAGTTAGATAGTTTGTATTTTCATAGATTTTCATTGACACACAATCCGTCTCAAAAGACAATCGGTATGCAATAAATGGATGTCCGTACGTTTAGCCGTTTATAAAGAGGAAATTGCTGAGAAATTCTCCATTGCATTTTTATTTGTGCTGATTTGCATTGCAAGTAGCCGTTAAACTATTAGTGCTTATTTGCATTGCAAGTAGCCGTTAAACTATTAGTGCTGATTTGCATTGCAAGTAGCCGTTAAACTATTAGTGCTGATTTACATTGCAAGTAGCCGTTAAACTATTAGTGCTGATTTGCATTGCAAGTAGCCGTTAAACTATTAGTGCTGATTTGCATTGCAAGTAGCCGTTAAACTGTTAGTGCTGATTTGCATTGCAAGTAGCCGTTAAACTATTAGTGCTGATTTGCATTGCAAGTAGCCGTTAAACTGTTAGTGCTGATTTGCATTGCAAGTAGCCGTTAAACTGTTAGTGCTGATTTGCATTGCAAGTAGCCGTTAAACTATTAGTGCTGATTTGCATTGCAAGTAGCCGTAAAACTATGTCGAAAAATAACAGAGAACGTGTGATTTCATTTTGGAGTTTTCCGTCTTTTAAACTAGCCGTCCTACAAAGGCGTGTCGGTTACATCTACTCTATAAGGACATTACAACTGATGTTATTCTCAACTGTATAATTTAAAGCATGCACTAGCTTGAGTAGTTAAATAATGTTAAATACGTCGTGTCAGGAAGCAACGTGTAGTCTGTTAATCTGGACGTGCACTCTAATATTCGATTCCATATTCCTTAAACTGTTACTAATGTTTACACCAACCATGCTACTAGAGAAGCTTTGCGTTAAAATCAAGATGTACAGCATATAGTTCAAGAAAAATAAGAACACGATCATCGGTAAGAAAAACACTTGAGAACATAAGTGTCCGTCCTCTGCTAAAACAGAGGCCGTTTAAAACAGTCATGGTTTCATTTGAGTTATTAGCACAATTGAACATTAACATTTGTTTCATAAATTCAGTTCAAATAAAACAATACTTTCCTCCACGCCTGGTGCAACACTTGAAAATAACTTTGTAAGTTAGAAAGATCGCAATAACATTTGCAGAATGAGTCCGTAATGTTTACAAATGGTCGACATATGTTCATATTGTGGTCTTTTAAAGGTCCGAAGTTGTGTGAAGCATTTAAACTGGTGAATAGAAACCTATTTTTTGTTTACTTGCATTAAATAAGAAAGTTGAATAGTCCACGTGTGCTTCTCGAGCAAAAGAAAACTATGAATTTTATTATGCGTCCCTATGGTATTAAAGAAAAACAAACTGTAAAAAAATAATTTGCATGGCTTTTACAACTGTAATCACTGCCAGTATTTACTTACAAAATACTCTAATCAAATATCAGATTACAGAGCTACCAAATCTGCTCATCTTATTCAATTATTTAAGTTTGTCATAGTTTACGATTCAGTAGAAACGTTAATATGAAGAGTGATTGAGTCGACGATTATTTTCTCAGATCGAAGATAAGTAATATTTAATCTTAACTTTTTCAAACTCTCTAAGAATCGATGTTGTTACAGAGCAAAGCACCGAGTCGTATAGAAAAGTGTAATTCCTTATTAACGTTTCACTTTGATTTTTTTTCTTAGTCACAAAGCTATATACAATTAAACTGAACGTACATATGTGACGAAGAGTATATGAGAAAATATAAAACGAGTGATACGGTGAAAAGAACAAAGTAAATCAGAAGAAAGGAAATAGGGAGATAAGACAGGAGGAAATACTGTAAAATGCAAGTTCAAATGTAAACCAATAGTCAGGTATTTAAATTCAATTTTTTATGTGTGAATATAAAGAAAGGGCGTAATCTTAATAATAACTGATCAAAATAAAAGAAAGAATCGTCACGTATGTGAATAAAATAAGTTTTAAAATTAAACTAATTAATAAAGAAAGTAATTACGTAATGTTTTGGAACTAAATTTAATTTGAACGGTTACGTATACTATTGTAAATGTGGCAGACTAATCATACTAGTAATGCTACTGCAAGTACTACTATTGCTACGGCTACTAATATTTCTACTATCTCTACTACTTCTACTGCTAATTATAATACAGACTGCCTTTTTGTTGATTTCAATTTTTGATATAATTAATTTGGTGATTGTTATTTAATATAAATTAAATTGTGTCTACTTTTTCTAATCGAGTTGCTTAACCTTCTTCACCGAGTAGTCTGGTATTCATTTTGTTATCGATAGTTTCGTTTCAATGATTAAAGGTTGTGAATAAGAATAAAATTGCGAAGTAATAGCGAGCGGACGAAGTCGGCTTATTAATAATAACTTGGATATTTTCTGTTGGTTTATGTTTGCATATTCGCTATTTTAATATTTTTTAGAAAAGCACACACACACACACACACACACACACACACACATATATATATATATATATATATATATATATATATATATATATATATGATAATTTTATTTACACAGACATGTACAAAATTTGCGACACTGGCATGTCGATGTTATCGATCAACAGTTACTATAAACTGAGATCTCATCAGGGAGAGATAGAATCCGATCTTAACCTCAGATCATATTTGGAGATCTCTCTCTCTCTCTCTCTCTCTCTCTCTCTCTCTCTCTCTATATATATATATATATATATATATATATATATATATATATATATATATATATATATATATATATATATAGATTACACATACACACAAAAATAAAGAAAGATACGTCCACATTGGATTTCTTGTCTGTACAGTGTGTTTAGAAGTACTTTCTGTGCGTTCACCACGCTCTATTTCCTTCACTCGTATTACTCGTGTGTCTAAAATTAAAATATATTCTAATCCTCGCTATTGTGATCGTCGATTGCGGTCGTTAACGGAATAATTCTATTTGGAAGGCTAAGATATCTACATTTCTAATAGTGACTACAGACGAAGTAGTAACTTATGTCTAATTAGTTTTATAGAATTGATGGTTTACATGGCAATTATGTTTCAAAAATAAATCCCAAACTATATACACTCCATTAAAATACTTCACAAAATTTAGAAATACACATATCTTAGACATACCTACGTTATTTGAAATAAGATAAATTAATACGGAATGTGTCTGGCACAAGTAGAACTATATACGAATAGGGGCCACTATTTCAAAATATCAAAACGAACGGCGCGTTTTTCAGACGATGGCAAGTTAAGGCATGGGGTCACATTTGATGATATAGTTACGCTATGTTTTATTTAACACATATTGTGTTCCTTCCGTTTCACACCTATCTTTAAATGTAATTAAATGTAATAATTAATGAATTTTTGAAATAAAAATAGAATGATTTATATAATTTAATTATTTTAAGATCCAGAGGTTACAATTTATTGACACAAGTAATTAATATAATTAAATGTTTCTATACTATTGAACCATTTTATCGTGCGGTTAAACATCGTAGAGAGAATATTTGACTGTAGACGATTAGACTCTTTCGTTCTAGATATATATTGCAAAACGTGTGTGCATGTATTTCAAAATGTTAGACAAAGAATTCGCATATAAATGAATCATGTACTATATTCATTAAAACGTATTTTATGAGAAGTCCATTAAAATAGGAAACAAACAATGTAATCTCTAGAGTTTTCTTGAATGAGATTGAATGACTTTATGTTTCTTGTAAACCTTTTTACAATTACTTGTATTACTAATGTAGTCCCAATTTTTACACAAATATAATTCATTGTTTTCTATAATGCTATAATACTTATCTCACCACTTGGTTAAACTAAATCAACCATGTACACTTAAGAACAACTAATTACCTTATATATTCGATGAAAGCGAATGTCGTGATTACATCTCATAGAATAATTGCCGGCCATCTCCGCACCTTTGAAAGGTATTACAACGCGCAAACTGTGGGTTAAATACCATCTTATATTAAATTAAGTGTATACAATAGCCTACTAAAAATAAATAGTGTGTGTCCTAAGGACATATTAACCGTCATGAATGATACAGGAACAAACAATCAGACACAATTTAGTCGAAAATAAGTTATTGTAAATTTTCTCCGATCGCCCCGCGTCAATGGATAAACACCGATTGCATTATTGTAATGTTGAGTCCTACACAATTATCGTGATTGTTGTGATTTCAGAAAGCAATATGTTACACACCGTAAATGACAACCGCTTTTATCGTTATCTGCGCATGCACAGACACTGTGTCTATTTATTTTGTGTGAGCGAACTCCCTTGAGTAAAATAATTGAGTTTTATTTACTGCGGAGCGAAATCAAGGCAGACAGATAAAACTGCACATACAATAACACGCAGAACCTGTACATTGAAAGGTGACAGAGTGCAGTCCATATCATATAAGAAAAAGCAGAACGGACTTAAAATGATGACCACTGTTTTCTGTCCAATTACTTAATGTAGATTTTATCAGTTAGCTATTTAGTACCCATAATTTATCACCATTCGAGTGTTATTAGAATTAGTTTGTCATTCTTCCTCTCTGTCTGTAAACATCTCTTGCTATATCTCTTAATATATCTCCCTCTCTCTCCATCTCTCTCTTTTTCTTTCTATCTCTCTCCCTCCCTATCTCTCTCTCTCTCTCTCTCTATATATATATATATATATATATATATATATATATATAAGAGGAAGAGGGGGAGATAGTATATAAAATACAGATTTCTACAAATACACCTTATATTTGTCTATACAATCATGATTGCTAAACATATTCAAATCTTATGGGACAGTTATTTATCAAAACAAAAGTAGACGACGTCACTGGAATATAAGGATATAGACAGTGGAATCTGCTTTTTTATTGTCAGTTCGATGCATTAATCTCCATTGAAATTTACCCTGATGGTCTGACTACAATAAATACATACATATAAAAATGCATACACACTCATATATATATATATATATATATATATATATATATATATATATATATATATATATATATATATATATATATATATATATATACTCGGTAGATTTCACATCAGCTCGACTGACAGAATGTCGCAGCCAAAAACACGATTGATGAGTTATCATTCTTTATCGAATAAGTAATTTCGTATTTGTAGGCATAGACTTGTATACACAAATGTATTGATTTTGTTATCATTAGAACACAGCAATTAGACTTTAAGTTGTACAATGAGATGCGCTGATAGTCGACGTAATTTAATAACATTGTTTTTGCCTGAAAGCCGATTGGAGCGAACTCACCCACATTTACGCACACACATACAATTCACATATGACTCATTTTGTCGCTATCTCTTTCGATAAATGAACGCCTGTTTCCTTGGTAATATGAACAATATTAACGGTATAAATTATGCGTACACTACCGCACCACACTTTTAAATTAACTGAATATATAATTGTATATATTATAACAAACGGGTAGATTAATTAATTAAGAAAATCGATAAATATATTCATATATATATATATATATATATATATATATATAAATATATATATATATATATAAATATATATATATACATATATATATATATATAAATATATATATATAAATATATATATATATAAATATATATATATATATATATATATATATTTATATATATCAGGTATTACATCATATATATATATATATTTCAGGTATGACATCACACAAACCGCTAAAAACAATCTTGCTGTTATGTAAGATTTTAGAAAAAATAAATAGTAAGTCATATTTCGTATTCGATCGATTTATTATTTTTGTTCCTTACAACTTGCATCTTACCCGGAATGTGCATTGCCCACAGCTTTCAAAAACTTACTACTACTATACCCAGCAATGCTTCAAGCAAACTACCATTCCCTACTATATATATATATATATATATATATATATATATATATATATATGTATATATATATATCAACAATAATAAGGCTTTCGACTGTTTCTAAGACGATTCCGATGTATTTTCTCATTACATAATTTTTAATTAAATTATGTCCCTTCTTTTAGCCCATTTCACAAAAATATCACAAATACGACTCAGGCAACAAACATCCATATTTTCTTATTAATGAAAATTATATACACTTATTACAAGAAAAAGGAAAAACATGTACATACCTTTATAATACTGCTACGAATAACAAAGACAACAACAACAGTAATAATAATAATAATAATAATAATAATAATAATCCATAAATAATTTAGTAATAATAATTGTAATGAGAATAATGATATTACAACTAGAATACTGATAAGATATGAAAAATATTCAGTTTGAAAAATAATAGGAGGGTAAAAACTACAAAAATCACATATGATAGAAAGTTACACACAAGGTCAACATTAAAAACATTTGGGATGAACAATCACAAAAATAACAACAATGTACATATATATATATATGTATACATATATATATATATATATATATATATATATATATATATATATATATATATATATAGGGGGTAGGGTGTGTGTGTGTGTCGGGTGTGTCTGTGAGTATGTGGGGATGTAGTGCGCGCGCGTGTGTGTGTGATAGATTGGTGCTAGTATAACTCATATTTTTCTATTTCTGGAACTTTCTTGAAACTTTTTCTGCATTGTTTTTCGCCTCAATATTTTATGGTTCCTATTTGGTAACACACTCTTAAAAAGGGATGTTTTTTCAGCAGTTTGTAGCCTTTTGTATTTTTTTGCAAAACACGCATGTAAATTGTCTTTATCCGAAATCGACATTAAATCGCACTATGATATTACTATCGCAATGTGTATTACTAGAGTTGTGGCAAATAAGGCTGTGTGTTGGCCCGACACTTTGGCATCTTCTTCGCACTACTCCTGTAGCATGCCTTCGAAAACACAACTGATAAAATTGGCCTGCACTCCAAATCTTTCGGTAGTCTCTTCAACATCGCCAGGCTCTGCTCCAAGACAAAGACCAGGTCAATCCAGATTTGGAAGATGATGTTTGCTAATGATGCAGCGATAGCATCACAACAGGTTGATGGTCTCCAAAGACTGATAGATAGGTGTGCTGATTCTTGCAGCCTTTTCGGCCTCACCATCAAGCAAAAGAAAACCCAAGTTGTGGGGCAAGCAACCGCCTGCTCACCTAGCATTTCCAGCCAACGCACACCAGTGGAGGACGTTAACCAGTTCCAGTACCTGAGCTCCACAGTTTAAACACCCTCTTATTGGACGTAGAGCGCAAGAGATGACCGTTTATAGAGCGTCCATTATCACTATTCTACTGTATGGGAGTGAGTCCTGGACAACATAATCAACAAAGGAGAGGAAACTCCAGGTGTTCCATATAAGGGGTCTATGTAGGATACTTGGTATAACATGGCAGATCAGAGTGAATTATAATGATGTTCTGCAAAGAGCATGTATACCATTGATTTTCTTCTTACTGCGTAAGTGACGTCTTCACTAACTGGGTCATGTGCGCAGGATATATGATGGACGCATCCCTATATACCTTCTGTAAGGTGAGCTAGCCTCAGGATCACGAAAGAGGAGTCGTCATCATCGCTTCAAAGATGCCTGAAAGCGTGATATGAAGGTTTGTTCGGTGAGCATCGATACATGGAGAGCCTGTGCAGCTTACATACCTGTGTGGAAGAAACAGATACGCCAGGGAATGATCATGAGTTAAAAACATCTCCATGATGAAAATGCTGGGAGGAGACCTCGTTTGAAGGACAACTATATACGATGTGTGCTCATACTAGTCCAAAACCTATTCTGAAACAAGAAACGAAATACATGAATTCTATGTTCTCTTTAATTGTGCCAGATAATAGCATCTAAGGAAAACCTAATTAATAACAATCAAGAGATTCTTCAGAATTGTTTGTATCGAAAGTATGCAGATACTCTCTTACTTTAAGCCAGACTTAAAAAGTACTAAACAAATAGTGAAAAATTACTAGATTCCATGAAATACTTTCTACCAGAATTCATATTAAATATATATTAAATATAGAAGTACAGCAACTCAACTCGTCTTGTTTATACATTTTCCATAAATATGTATCGTCATAACAATTTGAGAAGCTAGCTAATATAGTTCAATTGATTTCCTATATCACGCATGGTAGGACTTTTAGACATTTTAAATATATGGAGTTTCATCGATTAACCGTCTTTTTCTTATAAACTAAAGGTGGGGTAAAATTAACTTATAAAATACTAAGAAAACACACTTAGCATTGCACGGTTAATGCCACTTGGCGAGTGGCATTTGCTTAGTCAAATACCCCAATATGTCAACTTATCAAATTGCTTGAAGCAAAGGGCGATAGTCACCTAATTCCCTTCTGCTTGATTTAATATTAATCTTTACTATCCTCCCAAAAGATAAACTTAAATTATGCATTATAAGTACGAAATTTTGTGAGTTAGATGAATTGTAAATTATTTTTTTTAAATATCAATTAAATATAAAAAGGTATCTATAGAAGTCCGCTCAAATCGGAACAGGCACAACATTTGTATATATTCTATAGATGGGAATTTCGGAAACACATAACTATACAATTATATTTCATAGTAACATTAATTCAGTACATGAATCAATATTTTCTTGACGTAAGAATTTTATACCTCGGCTCTAGTGAAATAAATAATACTTAAACTATATAACCCAATAGGAATTTATTAGGTTGATTTTCATATCTTGAAATAAACGTAATACATCATATAGATAACGGTATTTTTACCCATGTTTACTTTAATAAACTTAAAGATCTGTTTTTTATGGGTGATTGAAAAATGGGAGAACTTCGCGATGGATTTTCTAAGGGAGCGCCGAATGTTAGATTTTTGGAAACTGTTTTTCTGAAAAAAGACAAGGGAAATAAATGTCTCAGCCTTGATAATTTTGAGTAGCTCTCCTTGAATTATTGCAGCTGTAATATTGTCAACTGTATTTATTTTGAATCTTTAAACTTCTGCATTTATTTCGGCCACTAATCCGCTTTAATTCGTAGAATTTAATTTTAAGTTATTTTAATTAATCGTAAACAAAAATAAACAATGAATCCTCATGACTTACGATTATTTCATTGAACTCAGTTTACATTTAAGAAAATATTTGTAGACAAGATTACATCGAAACCTACCGATGTGCCAACTTGCATAAAAAAAAACTATTACTTATATGAGACATATATCCAATTCACTATCATACACTGATAATAATAATAATAATAATAATAATAATAATAATAATAATAATAATAATAATAATAATAATAATAATAATAATAAAAATTATAATTTTCCACCTTAATTTCTTATTTTAATAAACCGCTTTCTATATGAACTTTTATTGTTTTATTTTTAGATGTTGTCCTTCGAATAGCTTAATCATAAATATCTTAAGACGGAGCTCCGTGCGATAGATTTAAAATGACGGCTTGATTGGAATTCTATCATCCTATTTCCTAAAGAGAGGGGGATCAAACGTTACGGTTGTCTCCGTTCTGCTTTTTTCATGAGATTTATACACGCTAAAAAATCTTCATAAATGCCTTTCAGTGTGCTTTTTTTTAAGAACAACGTGTAAGCACGTCTAATTGTAGACTAGTACACTTTGCGAAAGAACTGTAAAACCATCGTAAATTTTACCACTGAATAAATTAATATATATGAGCAAATACTGAAGTTGTGTATCGGAATTTACATAATCATTATATATATATATATATATATATATATATATATATATATATATATATATATATATATATATATATATATAGTCTCGGAATTTTCTCAACCATTAAAACTATATTAAAAAAAACAAAAAAAAAACACTTATAGTCCCAAGTCTTTCAGTAGTAAATCACTCATGTAAGTCAATTTATTTTTTACAGTTATTGTATTAGTTTATTTCTAACACTATTTTAAGGGATCATCAGTTGTTTACCATGAAAAACTGTTTCGGGAATTTAAAAACAAGACAGTATTTAATTTCATGGCTTCCCAGCAGAGTTTATCAGACCCCACTTCCCTTAAAAGGCAAAAACATAAACGTTCCTTATACTAAATCTACGTTTTGTTCTATATAAATGTTTTGCTAACTTATATTAGTTATTTAAGACACAAAAAAATAAAATTGTCTTTACCAGTGCTGTTCGTCTGTCTAATAAAATGTATCCGTTGCTGTATTTTAAAGTGTTTTGACAGATCTAGTACACTATTATTTAGGTGATTAATGTATAATTTTTAGTTTTATATTATGAATATAAAAAATATCAACACATCAAAAAATAAATAAATAAATAAATAAATATGTATATATACATATATATATATATATATATATATATGCACACATACATACATATATATACCTTTAATTCCTCCTTCTCTCCCCCGTCCTCCTTTGTTGTCCATCTCCCCGTTGTCGTCAACCTCAAATAAATATTAATATTCCTTGTTCACTTACAGTTTTTCTAATCTGCGTTCACAACTGTCGAGTTTTTTCTATTCTCAGTGTTTCAAATCGGCGTCTATAAGTTAACCGTTAATTTGTTCTCTTTTTCTTTCTTTTTCTTCTTCTTCTTCTTTGCCAACTCCTATATATATAGGAAACCCGAAATGTAAAAGCAAATCTAACTAGAAACTTTATATGTATGTGTTTCATTTTTTTTATCTTTAACCTAGGAGGGGCGTAGAAGTACCAGGTATAGTACAGAAGCTCAGGGTTGCCGCGCTCAGCGTGATAAACTCATAGATCGGGTTAGCTTATCAATCTAGCTGACGGACACTCTTATATAAGTACGGGCTGAACAATGTATTTAATTGTTTTTGCCCCTGTCACTGAAACAAGTCTGTGTAGAAGAGGATCGTCTTTGCGTCGTGTACAATGCACATGATGGTATTCTGCATGTACAGATACACCGAGAAGATTCATGGAGATATGTGAATGACGACGTGTGCAGGCTAGACAGGCTGGAAACAACCATTTTGTTAGTGAAAATGGTACAGTATTTACTCATTCAAATGTCATTGAACAATTTAACGAAGAACAATATGGTTTGTAGATTCTCTGAGTGAACGGGTAGCTGGTTAAGCTTGGAACTGCTTACCGAGTATTCGGGGAGGAGTCTAGCAAAAGAAAGCTGTCTAGTAATCTGCGCTTAGCTATGTTTCATGTTCATACAAGTTACTCCAAATAAAATTAATAAACTATTTATAGCCAAATCGAATGGTCTCACCCTTCTCAACTGAGGGGTATTTAAGGATCACAATCAAAGTACTAGCATCGTTGGAAAAGAACTGACATTGTATATGAATGTTATTGTTGCGTGGGCTGACATCCGATTCAGCGATGAGGATTAATTTCTAGGTGTTTATACTTAGTATATGTACTTCTGGAGGGGTAGGCTGAGTAAGTCAATAGTTTGACCAGCTTCAAGGTATCAATGGTAGAAGTTTGCTCCTAAATGGACAATTGCGCTGCAACTGCTTTATTTATGGAAACAACACTTACACTGGCGAGGCTACTATTCTGTTCTGTTATCAAAATGTTACACACCTGGATTCAGAAATGTATCATATGTTAATGTCCTGGTAGGGGTGAGATCCTGAAACAAGAAACACATATTATATAATGGTGCGCGGAGCGTAAACAGAAATGCTATTCACCTTCTGCAGGTCTGCCCTGAATTGAGGCTCGTCATTTGTGACATCTTTTTAGCATCAGAAGGCGGCTCATAAGTCAACTTAGATTCATCCACGGTCAAATAATTAGCACATCCGTATGCAAGCTATTCGAAATATCTGTACTCTACGAGACATACGCGATTTGGTATGGGGTTCCCACCACAAACTTGTTCATTAACACAGGCTAAAATATAAATAAACATGTTATCATTTTATAAATATCCCATAATATTTTACGTCAGATTGTTTGAATTAGTCGAACTACATCTGTCTTTATAACAATATAATTGGACGTGCATTTGTAATACTAAAAATGACTACAAAAGTAGAGATAATCAACTCGATCAAACAGTTATTCTTATGAGGTTAATTCTCTTGTAAAAGAGAAATTGTCTTTATTCGTCAACATACCACGACAATAATGATTTTACGTCGTTTTAATTGATTTTAGTAAGAAACGGGATTTTACAATTCTACGAAAGTGTCTAATAGGGTGACACAATAGCGAGAAGTAAATACGTTTAATGGACGCGTGAGTGGCCAGTTAATCGGTTATTTACGCTGGTCGTTGGCGTGATAATAAGTATTTAGACATTCGATTTCGAGAGACTTTCTTGTAAGGTCATTTACTGTTACATGCGATTGTCAGACCTGACTTAAAATGAAAAGTGAAAAACAGAAAACGGAATAATCATTCTGCGTTTTTTCTTGTCACATTGATTGCATTTCTAGTGAACTCCGAACTGTTGTAACGAGGCCCTGTGCGAAATATTGCCTTGGCATCACATGTTGGGTTTACTTAAGGATTTCTCAAATATCATTTATAAACATTTCAATCATTCTCTACTCCAATCTATAAGTAAAAAGTAAAATAATCTAGTCTAATAAAGTTTGACAGCATTACTAGTCTACACTTTAATCTTATTTAGGGGTTCAAGCCAATTAAGGTTACATGCAAATTAAAGCACGCTCCGACCCCTGAGTGGCTCCTACATTTTACTACAAGATGTAACAACTTTAAAACGAAGTTGTAAAATAAATGAATTAATAAGTTACGTAGTTTTTGATTATCTATTTTTCTATTTCAATTTTATATGAAAATCTTTTGAATGAAATGTTAATTAACAGATTATTAACTTATTCAATGTAAAAGTGAGTTGCTGATTTCGTGTCACTCTGTTTAGCATCCTTTGAAAATATATCAATGTACCTGCTTTCATTATATCTATGAGTAAAATAGCAGAAACTAATAGTGTCTTAAGGCGTTATTGCATAACTAGTCTTATCTAATTTCACGTGGAAATTAGGTAAATAAATCATTTGTTTACCCTTTGCAAATTTAATGAATTACAACCAATATCACGTTACGTAAAAAACATTTGTATTATGCATTGTTTTGGATATTTACTTTAAATTTTAATGTTAACGTGAAAATATTTCGAATAACATTTTCATTCACGGGTTATTGACTCATTTAATTGTTTCTCTAATACCCGCCCCATCTTTATAATGTGTGTGATGAATTTTCAAGTATAATTAGTTTCAAATAAGTATTTCCTAATGATATAATCATAACATGTGTAATGCGTCTTGCTTCTCAAAGACTTGTTCATATCTGATCTAATCCACTGTCCGCATATATTTCTTATTTGCCAACGATTTATTTCGCTAAACGTTTTGGCCTGAACGTAACATGCTTTAAACGCAAGGAAAACAAGATTCAACCGGTTTTACATTTAACACTACTAACACCTTTACGGCTGTGTTGTTTACAAATATAACCATCTCGTCTCTTTCTACATTCCGAGTTTCCATTCTTTTTTACATTGTATTTAATTTTCTTTACCTATTCTTATAAGTTACATGATAACTATGTTTATATTAAGCTTACATTCATTTGATTTATCATTACGAGACGAAAAATGCCTAGGCAGCTGTTTTGATATTATTAGGAGAAAAACAAATTCATTTGTTTCTCACAAACTACGTATTAGGTAAGCATATCGTCTCTGTATATTATGATAACATGATTTTTAAAAAAATGAACTCACGATAGGTTGGATTAAAAACAAAATGATAATATAACGCCAAATTTAAAATATCGGACTTTAGGTATTTGCAGATATGTAATAAATACAGTTTCCAAAATGCATTAAAATAATAGAATTGTATTTAACATGTGAGGGAAGAATACTTCCATTTTTATAATGCATGTAAATCATTAAATTCTATAATGTATCCTTTGTTTGGAAGTATCTGTGCCAAGAAAATATTGATATTGATATATGGTGTTCTTTTTATTTAAAAAGGACAGACACCCAACATTTGAAACAAGTCTAAAATGGAAATTGTTAAATTGATTTCCTCGTCAAAGGTTTATATTTTTACTTTAGCCAATAATATATCTATTTATTATTACTCTCTATTGTAAACTGCCAAATAAACATATTCGGCCCTATGTGGGATTTAAATATAGTAAACATATCGGCAAATGTTGAAAGAATAGTTTTTTCCACAATTCCAATAAGTTTACAAACATAGTAGTAGGCCTCCGTCGGTCAGAGTCGATTATGATTAATGCATTCTTAGCCTACTTGTCCCGACTGTCTGCTTGACTGAAGCAAAACTGCTTGTGGCTGAAGAGACCAATGCAGGAACGGCAGTCGATGTAACAAAAGAAACAAACATGGCTGGTTTCTGGATTATTCGCATTGATGCTCTCCATTCTGTGTGCGCGCTTTACTGCAGCTTCTCCTCCGCTTTCAGATATTGGTTCAGGGTTCCTTTTCATCTTGAGTGATCATCTGCAATGCTCCTCCAAGCCGACATGTTGATTTCAATCGCCTTCATGTAACGCCTCAAAACATCTTATTATCGGATTTAGGGGCGGCCAGTTGACCTCTTTACAGACGCCAGCTCTTCATGCAGGATGCCCTTTGGAATGTGCCCATCATCATTGTAACGTCTCCAATGCATGAGAAAAGTGAACATGCTGGGAAGGCTTGTGCGGGATAGACATCTGTGTTTGGTACCTTTCCTGCAAATATATTTCAAGGAGGTGTTGAGTTTCCGCTCTTGTCAGGCGGTTGTCCATGACCTGCTGCCGTACAGCAGCATACTGATAGTAGATGCGTTGCACACGGCACTCATAGTATTCACTGTAAGTTTTGGATTGCCGACATTGTATATTTGAGATGAACAAAGGTTGTAACTGCTTTCCTGATCCTTTTGTCAATTTGTGTGTCAACGGAGAGGTTGCCGGTTATAGTGGAGCCAAGTTATGTGCACTGGTTAACAACATCGAGTTCAAGTCTGATGGTGGTCTAAAGGAAGACGACGAAGAAGATTCCGAAGAGTGTTTGAGCAAGATCACACTCTTGCGTGACTGCTGCAGACACTAAAGGGAATACATGAGCTTGCACAGAACTGGACTATCACCTCCATGCTTGTTGTAAAATAATTTATTATACACTGTAGTTTCGGTGGACTGGCAATCTTCGGGAGGATTTTGAACAAGCCGTCTCTTCTTACAAGATCAAACGCTTTGCTGAGATTTACGAATGTGGCGTACATGACCTGTCTTGTTCCCTGCAATTTTCATGTAGTTGGCAGAGGGAGAAAATAATGTATATCATCTATATTTCCTCTCGGAACCTACACTGTGATTCAGGATAGACATGTACTGTCAGCTTCTGCAGACGTATCAGGATGACCGAAGCAAATGATTATGCCGACAAAGAAGGGGGGATATGCCTTACTAGTTGTTACAATCTTTTCTCTCACCATTGTTTTTGTAATGGGTAATGGTATTGGTATCTCTTATGTCCTGTGGTATGACGTCCTCTTGCCAATACTGCCGGTAACTTTGTGCAGCGGAAGCATAACAGTAGTCTTGCAGTGCTTTGTTTTAAACCAACCAGATTGCATTATGTGTTATGTAGTGCACGTAACTGTATTGGGGTTGATGTTATTAGTAAATTATTTTAAGTAAATGAATAGTTTCATTAGATATAATTTCAATATCAAGAAATTAATCATTACCATTACTGCTTTAATCTTTTTAATAAAAAAACGCATTCTGTTTGATTATATTTTATAGGTAAAATATTTTCGTAAATACGTGCATATGTTTATTAATAAACCGAAATTCATTCTTGTTCATTGAATTTGATCAGTAACTTATTGTGTACAGAAATCATTTTTTAATATAATTAATACTGACTTGGTCTATGAAAACCGAAATGCACGAAAGTTAAATAAATGTCTTAGTAAACAAGGTAAGTGTTCTGCTTGGTTATGACATTTGAAATAATAATGAAAAGAAAATAATCATGTTAAATTTGTGCGAACACGATATCGTTAACGTATCAAACGCTAAACATTGTGAAAGCTGGAAATTAAGTCACTGATTACGTATATATATATTATTTTTATGTGTAACTGATTGCGTAGTTATGATGTTAAACTGACCATAGTACAAGCTAGAATGTGTCGATTTAGCTGATTCGACAGCAAAATTGAAAAGAGTTTATATATAAAAAATTTGGGCCACGGAAGTTATATCTCATAAAATATGATTTTTAAAATTATTTTGTATTAATAAACGGGATAACTTATCAGTACTACTATTACATGAGATTTACACAATTTGCTGCAGATAATAACCTTTTTTGAAAATGTAATAGACACGCATTTCGGAGAATAAAGATTGTTTTCCTTATGAAACACCGACAGGCTTTTGTGAAAATGTAGACATCTTCAAGACATTTTTACAATATGCATATGCCAGAGATTTGTAAATATTCCAAAATGTTCAGTTTATTTAGTGTATTTTAACATTTAAATATATCAGATTTGCATTGAATGTATTAAACAGTCATTAGAAGCAATAAAACAAGATCTTCTAATTTTCTAAATTTCATTTTTTCTTCAGTTATAGACATTTTCCAAAGTGACAATTCTCTAATAGATTTGGATCGATACTTCGATAACCATCCTATATATAAGATTAAGTGTTTTCATAGCCAGTAATTGTTATAAAACATGACATAGCTAGAAAAAAACTTCTGTGTGCGATGATTGTTGCTTCAACCTTCTGGGACAGGTATTATTAATATATTATATATATATATATATATATATATATATATATATACATTGTTTTTTTCTAAATAGTTCACCCCCAAAAAAGCAGGCCGCCACTGTAGACGTAAGGAGCTACTGAGAGAAAAGTTAAAGTTTGATGAGGTCAACCTGAATTGTGAGCTGCATGTCAGTACCGTCACGAAAACAGAGAGCACGGAGAGAGTTCCAGAGTCGAGCAGCACGGGGAAAGAAGTGTTTGCAAAAGAAAGCTCTTCGGCATCTGAGGACCTCCTCAGTAAATTGATGGAATTTGGCAAATAGTCGGGTTGGTCTATTGAATTTACGTATTGGAGGTATCAGAACAGCAGGCTTAGCACAGCACAATCCATTGAAGTACTTGTAAAGCAGGTACAACAAAGAAACATTGTGGCGAGGGACAGGGGCTGAAGATTGGTGGATAGTGAGGGACCTATAAAGTTTACGACTCTTTTTAGAGCTTGTCTAAAAGGGAGAGACCAGTGGCTGATGGCACAACTCAGATGTGGCGACAATACTCCATGCATGGCGGATGATGGCTTTGTAGAGATATAGGATAATGTCAGGTGTGAGAAGTTTGCTGGCACGGTAGAGGAAGCCCACGTTCTTTGCAATAGCCTTGGCCATGTGTTCAATGTATTTATACCAATTCATGTTGTATGTTAAGGTTAGGCTGAGGAAATTCAATGATGAACTCTCAGGTAGCGTGTTGTTTGCCATAACAATCGGTGGTTGAAGAAGTGGTTTGTTGTTATTGAAGGAAAGTAGTTTTGTCTTTGCGGTATTAAAAGTTACCATCTATTTTTTTACCCCAATCCAATCGGTTTAGCCCACATGACGAGAGTAGGAAAGATTGAATTATATTTAATATTTGTCCAGCTGTATCATATGAGTGAAGTACTAGGAGAATTCCCTCATACCAGACGTTATCAAAGACCTTTGATATATCGTGTGGTACCGCCCTTGTATCACTTGCCTTGTCCAGTGTACGGTATATGCGTTCAAACATGACCGTTTTAATCCCGGCAGTAGATCGTGCTTGTCTAAATCCATATTGATGTTCAGAAAGAAGTTAAGCATTAACTACGTGCCGAACTATCGCTAGAGAGATTAATGATTCAATGTGTTTAGCAACGATCGAGAGTAGACTGATTGGGCAGTAGTTTAGAGGATCAGTTCTATCTCAAGAATTTGTGAAGACTGGTATCACAGATATACTTTTCAAACTATCAGGGAAACAGGATTCAGCAAGGCAGTTATTGTATAGTTTGGAGAAGACAGGCGCCAGCCCAGTAGAGTATTTCTTTATTACTATTACTGGTATAAGATCAGTCCCACAGGATTTGGAAGCGTCAAGGTTTTTATGATGTCTCTAACTTGAGATGCGATGATGACAAGATTCTAAAGTGTGGATTTAGTTCGCAATGGGAATTTAGAGAAGAGGTTGTTTGCTGAGTCCAAAGTAGAGTTTAAGGCGAAACGCTGGGCACGTAGCTTTGTCTAATCAGTGTCCGTACAAACAAAATCGTTGTGATTAGATAGAAGGGGGGTGATTGTCGATTGTTCATTGTTCATCACACTATTGTAGATTATCAAGAAATCACGAGTACTTAGTTTCTGTGAGTGAATGTGTTGTTTGGTTATCTCTGTATACCTTCTCTTTGTTTCATCTATTACAACTTTGCAATTATTTTTGCCTCTATAATGTTTGTCTATTTGCAGGTGACTTATAGCGGCAGAATTTTCGAAATGCAACTGCACATTCTGATGTGAAACATTGAGAAAAGTGGGGTTCGATGAAGAATTTTCGCGAAGAGAGAAAAGCATCAATGCCTAAATTGGCTAATATGCACCCTGATAATTAGGGAGTTAAAAGTGTCCACTAAAAGAAGCGTCGCTGATGTGATCTCTGAGAGATTAAAAATCAGTCTGCTCATAGTTTCTCGTCGTTTTAAGAAACGGCTCTTTAGTTTTTTTAAGAGTTTTTTAAGGTGATAAGTATCATTACCACAGCGGTATCAGAGTTTCCGAGCGGGCTATGGGTATTCGCCACACAATCCTTAGGTAGTGAGGACAAGAACAGGTCGGGAATTGAGGTTTGCTGGTCCGCACGATCAGGAAGGCGGGTAGAAAAAGTGACAGTCTGTGAGAGGTCGTAAGCTGAAGAGAAATAAAATGAAGAGTTCCCAGCTACATCAGTTGGAGAATCTCAACCAGTCACTGTAGTGTGCATTAAAATCCCCAAATACATGTATCTGGGCATTTGACTCGGATGAGAGTACTCTATCTAAGCTTTCAGAGAGACGGTAAAGCAGAGTACATTCCTGGATTGAAGGAGAACGGTATAAGAAATATAAGTAACTAACTATGTGATGTAAGGTCAATCTACAGCATTTGCAGGCTTCGTCATCTTATTCTAATCTATCTTCTCTAGTCAAGTGAAGGGCGGGTCGAACATACACTTTTAGTCCGTGCATATGTTCATCAGAGTCCTTACGGTAGAGTGGAAGGTAATCAGACATGCCAAAGTGGTAGAAGGAGATTGAGGATGAGAGGTTCGTTTCACTTAGTGCTTGGATATCCGGGGAGTTTGTCAAGAGAAAGTTCCTATGTCGTTAATGTTGGTTCGTTGTTCCCGGATAGTTGTGAATGTGATCCTCAAGAGCGGAGGGAAATATGTTTTTTCCTGGGTGGGTGTCTGATGTAGTTTGTTTATTTTATTTTTTGTAAATTCATGTTGGTTTTAATATAGAGTGAGGAGGGCAAAGTGCGTGTTATTTGCCGCCAATAAGCTCACACAACTAGTCCATTAATCCTAACTTGGTCAATGGGGGTTGTGGCATACGGAAACCCCACCGGGGATAACTGTAGGGTATCTTTCCATGCGCAAAATGTCACCTACATTTATCCACAATATCATCAACTTGTCATTGAGCAGCAGTTTTTATCGCTACCTAAGTGTTAGAGTTCATACCTACCAGTAGGAAACAGCAGCCAGACAAGCTGTCTTACCTGTACTCTCAATCAGTCGATACAAGTTGAAACTATGTCTTATATCGTGGCTTTTTCACTACGTAAGGCTACTGTCTTTTGCTGGGACTACACAATTCTTTGTTTAATACATTTAGTAGTGGATTCCTCTCTTACCCTCTTTTCCCTTTTTCGGCATCGAACGCTTTGACCATTTTAAAACCTAGCAGAATATAAGGAAGAAAAAAAGACGGACAAATACGGATTTGTGCAACAGACAAATGAAGCAACGACCTGGGAAAACATTGTTTAACTAAATAGTTTCGCAACCTTAATACACGGATTATTTAAGACAGAGAAAGTTCAGAAATTAAATAAAAACGAGAACTTTGCTTTTAAAAAAAAATACACCCATAAGCTTCAGTTTGAATTTTGATCTCCATTCGCGGTCGATGGCAGAAATAACTATGTCTTATCTTCTGGCTCTTTAACTTTTACATACATACATATATACATACATACATACATACATACATACATATGCATGTATATATATAATGTATATATATACACACACACACATATATATATATATATATATATATATCTATACTATTAGTTCATTTTTTCACATAATCTATTATAAGGAGATATACTGTGTGATGTATCAATTTTCCGTATTTACTTCAACAGTGCGCAATGCGTTAGTGGAGCTATGTAGTAAGTTATTAAATTATATTTATGCCATAAATATATTTTCATAACTTAATATATATATATATATATATATATATATATATATATATATATATATATATATATATATATATATATAATGTGTGTGTCGAAAATAAATAAATAAAGTGCATAATCGTACGAATGCCAGAGTAAAGTATAAATCTTTATTTTAAACTCTCGCTTATATATATACATGTATATATATATATATATATATATATATATATATATATATATATATATATATATATATATATATAAGTACAACTTTTTATTTATACAAACATTATTGGTTACATATGTGCATACATGTTTCGGTTGCACTTTTCCAAGAAAGTCAACCTCATCGGACCAAGAATCTTTCAGGAATGGCTATATATATATACTCTTTCAAGAATGGCTATATATATATATATATATATATATATATATATATATATATATATATATATATATATGTGTGTGTGGGGGGGTTGGTGTGTGTGTGTGCATTTCTTAATCACTCTACTGTCTATCGATTATGACATGGTTTTAATGGGTACGTTCTGTCAAACACTCATTATCACTGTTATGTGCGTACATCTTTGTCTAACGAGAACGGATTGTAGTTAACCTGAGGCGATCGTCTACAGCGGATGAAAGGCTTTCATATTGTAATTATAAATTGCATTTCTCTATTTTGCTTCACTAAACTGAGTTATGGCTATGTTTATCCTAAGCTAAAACAGTCGACTACGCATGATGATACTTTCTAACTATATCATCACAGTATTACACCCGTAACAAGCCATAGATATGTACTAAAAAGAGTAAGGTTTACTCTATTTTAAAACTAGTTGGACAAACTCGTTTTAGACTAATGTTTAATTACTTTTTATTATTATTAATAAGTTGGAAATATGTTTTTTTTAAATTTACCCTTATTAATAGTATATTTTTCTGCCGTAGTATATTTTTCAATAGAGAGATTTATATTTTTATTAACATTGACAACTTCTACTGATATATATTTAACGTCTTGTTTTTTTGTAAAATAGGTTGTTCATTGTGAATATGTGACTGAAATATGGGTTATATTTATTAATTTTAAATATGTGAGTGTCTGTCAATTTCACTTCTGTAATAAAATGCACTTTTATCTTTTTTAAATAATAGGTAGTTGTTGTTTACGGATATCATCTTTCACGCAAGTAAATGAACTACTTAACTTAATGTATTATTTTTTTATAAATATGTATTCAATTCTTTAAGTAAAAAGAGCGTAAAACTAACTCGACAAATTTAAGAAAGACATTGACTTGTTTTATAAACATAGATTTATCTATTTCTATTAGATAAATAATAATAACAATATTTCGAAACAGGTCCAGCTTCCACAGTCGAAATTGTAACACCTAACATTCGCGGAAACAGTCACGTCAGTAAAGCTTCTAATACACAAAAACTCCACATACTAGAAGCTATACTCATTAAAACTAAAAAACCTGCTATTAACATGATTAATTTTAACACTAGTACTAATATACTTAAATGCTTATAATACCTAATAAACATAGTTAAATTTTCCCGCCATAATAAATTATAAATCTCACTCCAGGTCTTTACCTGTTTGTCATTATTCCACTGACGATGGACCCAGACGGGTCAGAAAGTACTCTGGACCAACATGTACACTATGGCAGTTTCATCAACCAATTTCCTTCCGAGATTAAGATTTTAATCCGGAAAATTGAAGGGATCAACACTAAAACAACCAGACAAAAATTGTCGGTTATTTTTAATAATATATATATATATATATATATATATATATATATATATATATATATATATATAACTAGTCGTAGTTTTTCTTACTACGAGAAACTTCCGTATCCACGTGTTGTAAATGAAATAAATACATAATTTCAAACAAAACGTATTAAATTTGTTTCTTGTAAACGAAAAAAAAACTTACATATTTATTTCTTTTAACTTGCTTTTTCATTTGCGGGTGAAACCTGAATTTGAAAATCTTGTGTTCTGAAACTAATTCGGCCATAGAAAACGTTTACGTTTTCTTTATTTTTTCAATGTCATTCGATCTTTCTTCGCAGAATGACACTTGCTTTGTTTAAGTTCAATATGCTTGAACTTATTTCGATCTTTGTTAAACAGAGACTAACACCATTTTTTTTTTATAAATCAAACCATTCAATTTTAGACGAAAACATAGGTATTCCCTTGTAATGTTTATATAAAACTTACAATTTGTGTTTTTCGTGTTTTAAAACAATTCGAATGTCATGTCGTCGAAATAGTTAAGAAATGTATGAATGAATAAATCCGAATACCTTGTCTCTGGGTTTTTGGAATGTGAAATTCGAATCATCGCTCCTAGTTTATGTGACACAGGTGTGTGCAATGTGCGACTACACTCTCAATGTGGGTCTCGTTATATGTAGTTCTCGAATCCTTGCCGCCATTGGTTTTTCAAGGGCAGTCTGGAAGCCATCATCGCTAGTGTTGCGACAATGCACGTATGAAATCTCTCGCCGCCAGTGTTGTGTCCTTTAAGACCGGTAATAATAAAAAAAAACAAAGAGGTATTATTAACAAAAGTGTATTGAACTAATTATGTTACAGAAGTGTGCGTCATACGGCTGAAGCCATAACTGTCACAATCATATGCGTATGACGCCGGGATGTTACTGCATTTAATGTGTCTAGGTAAGTCCATTTATTTCTGAAATAAGTAGATCAGCTTTCCCCATAACACAAAGTTTGTGTTTATCTGGGAAAAATATCCACTGCAGCGTCGGGCAATCGGATTGAAGAAAACAATTCTCGTTTCTGAGGCAGACGAAACAGTATTACAAACAAATGTGTACATTTAAGTCGTTAGACCAGAACCGAAAACAGCAAAAAAAAAAAAAAAAAGGCTGTCGATTTTCGTTTGCTTCTCAAAAACGGGAACATTGTTTGAACAGGATGTTTTTTTTACTGAGAGGTTAAGAATGAATCTCACAGTAAGAAAAGCTATGACCGTGTAAATATTATATATATATATATATATATATATATATATATATATACGCGGAATAGCCAGCATATTTTCAGTGACGAAATATGGAGTAATTTAAAAAATATTATTCTAGAAATTGAAGGCACAGAACCGGTCAGACACTACAATTACAGAAGAAAAACAACGTGGACTATCAAAGAAAATGAAAAAAGAAATGCTTCAATCAGAATCGAACCTCTAAGAACAGCAGAAGTTACAGGTGGAATATCAGTCGAAAAAAGTAAATAGAAAAAATAGAATATCAAAACAAAATGGAGAAAAAAGCTGGAATAAATGAACAAATTTGAAGAAAATGTTTCTTTATGCATAACAGGAACAGAAAAAAATATACAAATTATCTAATGGGGTTGAAAATGTTTAAGATCGATGTGCATTTTCACAAATTATTGACCCTTCTTACACTTTTAATTACGATTATGAAAGTGATATTACGTTTGTTTCGTATTCCAGACGATACAACAACATTTATAATGCGGACTGTGCGAATTGGACCAATTTTAATCGGTTCGTATTCTATTAAGCAAATTGCGTATAATTGAACATACGGAATTCGCTAATTATATTTTGCTACCCAAAAAACTAGCAATCTTACATTTGTAACACGATACAATTATTGACTGAATTCTTCAGTCTTTGAAACGTCTATTTTGCCCGAATCACACATAGAAAGACAATGGAGACTACACAATTTTTGCTAGCGTTTTTAACTAACACTGAAGTGGTTTCATGTTGTTGGAGTTGAGTTGTTACAATTTTAAATGACATATAATTGAGCAAGAATCCATATAGAATACGGATGCGGGCATATGAAGAAGGGTTCTTAATAAACTAGCAAATGAGTCTGGTTCAATACTCTAACATGTCGCGGAGGGCTGCTTACGTTTTATTAGCGTTAGTCAAGATTCAAAAGACATTAACAAATGTGAGCGTCACATAGAAAAATCCATAACAAAAAGAAACCTAATTCATGAGATACATTTGATAAACAAACGAAAAATAATCTACCTCCTAAATCGTGTTTCGGTTTCGAAACTGCATTTGTACAAATATTTGCAATATAAAGTGAAAAAGGTTGTTTTTAGTGCAGTCGCGAGGGACACACATTTACACACTGCTGAGTAAAAAAGTAAAATAAAAAGCTGTATTTTACTTGCTAAAAATGACGAAGTAGAAAGTACAAAAAAGATTGTACACATAAGAATATTGAATAATAATATTAAAATGCAACATTACTCAGGCCCAGATTTGTAAATCATAAATGTTCAAAAGTGAAAAATATTGGAAAATCCATATTGATTAGGCATAATAAATGTGTCCAAAACTGTCACTAGGAAAACATTAAAATGTGTAGGCTTACTTAAAACTATAGTCTAATAACTAAGACACATTTCAAGATCGAACTTTTTTGCACGGATTTGATTGAAAAGTTCTAACTACAGGATATGCAACACATTTTTCTTGTAAGAATATAAAAGCCTTAAATGACGAAGCAGAATGTCTGAAGTAAAAAATAAAAGAGATCTATATATTTGTTACTGGTTGACTAAATTTAAAAGGCATATTCAACCAGTTTCTAAATCGAACAATTTTCCATTCGTGTCATTGGATTTATTTGACTATTTGAATAGATTAAAAAATGTATGCATGAATACAGTAAGTTGCTGTCGACTATTAAGTACCAGAAGAATAAGAATATAAAATATATTAGTCGAATTATTGACTAAGATGTCAAATGATTCGATCCAGAGAGAGCAAGTGAGGTACAAAACATGTTATCTCCGACAAATATATCGCCTCTACAAAATAATCTAGATTTCGAAAAATATTACAGATGGTTTAATTCAAAATATGAAAGATTTGCGAGCGTCTCCAATACCATGTTACAGAAAGGTGAGTAAAGAAAAAAATAGCCCTGTACGACAAAAAAAGAATATCCAAACATTGTGAAAAAACCATAAGATCACGGACTTCATTAAAAAAAGCTCGAACAGAAACATGTATTGCCTCCGTACTGTACAAGACTAAACAGAGGGGGTTATGGTGTTATATTGATCTTACCTATTTCATAAGTTGATATACTGGATACAGTAAGGACAAAGTGTCGTTGCAGTCATAACGACAGTCATCGGTGGCAGCCATTGTCATAGACTGGGACGCAGCCTATCAGTGACATAATATGCTGTACGTTTGTAAATAACTCTTGTAAATATACAGCTATGGTATCTTAATTATTATGGATCTTTCAAGATTACATAACACCTGAAAAAAAGAATTTTGATAAAAAGTAGAATAAATATTATAGGCATAAGTTTTGTTTTCTATGATTAAATAATTGCCAAGTTAATATTCCTATAAGAACGTAACATTGGTGCAAAACTATTCTATTCAGAAACAAGTAATTATATATACATATATATATATATATATATATATATTTACATACATATGAGAATAGTGGTGTTGTTGAAGGCTATGACAATGAAGTTTGGTAGAAAACACCGTTAGATGAGAGACAAGGTAAACCTAGTAAATGACAACATTAAAAGATCTAAAAAATGTTCAATATTTAATTTTTATTTACCAAAGTATATCAATGGTGGCATTTTCTTTGAATTACTGAAGTAAAACACATCTTCAGAAAAAGAAGTACAATATGATACCACTCAGTTGGGGTGTGTTTCTGTCAGAAAGCACAACATTAATGGGAAAAATTTTAATAAGATTCGCAGAAAATAGTTATTCTCGCAGAAAATAGATACATTATCAATGTTTGGCATAATTCAATTATTGTTATAATAGTTTACCTGTAATAATTGTATTATTATTTTGTGTTTTTATTCATATGTAATTCCAATTTATTTATTTTTTATTGTAAGACCTGGTGCGTATATATATACAATTTATTTATGTAAGCCGTTGAAGGGAAGTAACTCGTAACTGAAGATGTAGGAGTAAGACAGAGTTTCTTTCATTTAAACGAAGCTCCGAAATTAGTATTGACTCATTAGATCAGTTATTCTTCTCTTTTCTTTTCTCTTCTGTAGATTTTTGCTTATTTTTATTTGTTTGTTATTGTTTATTAATGTTTATGTAATATTTATCTGTTTATTTTTAATAATGCCTTAATATTTATTTTTTTATTTTACATAGGCAGACATCAGTACTGTGTTCTGGCGTCCTGTACGAACGTCGGATGAAGGTGAGTGCAAACATCTTCGACTAACGTCTGTCTATGGATGTTGATGCTAATATTTTACGATATTATAGTAAATAAACTTTACTAAAATTTAATTAAAATATTGTTTTCATTAATATATCCACCGTTGTCACGTATCATAGTTCTTTTGACGTGTGTACGGGAGTTCCCTGTAATATGTCTGTTTGTGCACAATCATTAGTTCCTTTTATATGAGTGCGTGTTTTAACCTTTCTCAATTCTTTTACATGTGCACATGTAAAATATTTTACGCGTAATGTGTGGGTGGGCTTGTATGCAACTCTTTATTCTGTCTAGCTTCTTTTTTGTAAACAAGCAACACGTCCGAAATGGGCATATTAGATTTAAAATGTGATTTAACTTATTTTTTTATTTTACTTTTCGTATTTCTTTACAATCGTTAAGCACAACAAAAAAACTGTCTATTTTAATATAAGTGAGAAAATTTACCTTTTTTTCTCTTTCTGTATTTACTTTCACCACTGGGTTTACTACCGTAATTCTGCTTCGCGGTTTATTTCTTTGCGTGTAGTCGTCGCTCTGATGGTGATCAATTGAGTTGCCTCTTCAGTTTGGCTATCTGTAGCAAACTTTCATTCTTTATTTATTTTCCCGGATGGAACACGTGAGAAAGAAACCACTTATCTTAGCTACTGTCCGTGCAACACTCGGCATAAGTCTGGGACTCGATGAATACACATATGGGGAGGGGTGGGCTTTTTGTCTTCGACGATTCTTAGCTTTTTGAAATATTACAGCATAATTTGCGATATGTCACGGTTGAGTGCTTTGCAACTTTTTTTATATTCTCAACGACCAAAAGTGACATCATCGTGATACAGAGTAATCTGCTTTTGTGTTCAACCTATATTTATGTAATTTGTTTTTTTTGGCTCTACCTATGTGATCATGTGAATAAGTAAATTCCTAAGGTCTGTGTCAGACTAAATTGAACTAATCGAGACTAAGCTTGACCCCTGTCACAATTCTTATTGTTGACTTATTATTTCTCGACATAGGACTTTTCTAGAATGCAACATTTTGGTCGTTATGTTTTATTTCATGTGTGTATGCAGTGGCTTGTATTTGGTATGCTGCATGTATGCGATTGCATAAGCCTGTGCTGTTGATGGAGCAATTTGTTAGAGTGCAGGGGTTGTTGATGTGTTGTATTATAGAGTTGGATGAGTGTTGTCTCAGTGCATGGCCCGGGGGTGTAAATATGATGTCTAAGTGTTCTCTGCGGATGGCCGATTTGATTCTATCGTTAACACGCCCGAATTGTAGGAAGCAGGTGTTAAAGAGCGTGCACTGTGGTTGTTTTAGATGCCCTAGGATGGCGTTTAGCGTCTGTGGGGTATCCTAAGTGTATAAGCTACGAATACGATTGGTCTCATCCATAGTATATCCTATTTTGGGTTTGGTAGGGAGCTATGATCTGTAGTTTATGATAATATATGTGCAGGCAGTTTTCTAGGTAATGTGCAAAGTAACTTCTAATAGTGAGAGCAATCCAGATGTGGGGGGCTGTTAAATAGTGAATTATATGTTAGGATATTTGTCTTTAAATGTAATGAATATTTTGTAAGCTTCCTTGATAATGTGAGGATGGGAACGTTGTCTACCTATCTCGTAGAAGATGTTAAAGACGGTATGTAATGTGCGCTGTTATCGCCTGTTCAAGGATGTGATCGCGAGTATTCCTGAGAAACTACTTCCTATACGTAGGCCTGTTATTTATCTGTGTGTTCTCTGTTCGCCTGTGAGGTTTACACTCATGTATAATAGTTGGTGTATATCAGTAGCAGTGAAGTCTAATCAGTAGGATTCGTTGGAGGAGATAGAGTCTGTGATTAGGTATACAACTGGGTGTTCCAGTACAAATGTGATGAAGGCAGACTACTGAAGGGCAAAAGTGTATATATTGTGTTGTATGTGTTCAGTTTCTAATGATTGCAGTCTGCGGATAAGTTCGTTTGAGCTGCTAACGCGTCCGTTTTAGGAACTTGAGCAGTTAAGACAATAACCAGTAGATTTTGTAGAGGGCCCCTTTTTGCTTGATACCATGGTTCTGATTTATGTTGTGGAGTTGTGTTTGTGTGTTTTCATAAGCTGGCAGAATGTGGAGAGACTGCTGTCTTTTGTAGTGAGGTTTTGTTTGTATTTGTTGAGGAGGCTTCTTCTCTTTCATGGCTGTTGACTTGATTTTCTATTTCTGTGGGGAGAATGTGTGCAGTGGATGCACGAAGTGTATCGTTGCTGAGGTATTCTAGTGCTATGTCGTCATACGTATTTTGGTGGATGACTCAAAATTCCATGCCCTTGTTGGAGATTAAGAATACTAGTTTTTGATATTTTTGGTTTCCGAAGGTGATACGATGTGTTCTTGTGAGGTTTGGTGTGATGTTTACCTATTTTCGTTGTATGAGGCATAGTATAATGCGCCTAAGTATTTTTAGTTTTTATTCTAGTACGATGTTGTCGGAAGGGGTGTATGGGAATGGTCTATTTTGTATTCATGGTATGATGCTGTTCTGCATAACTGTGTCTCAATTTCAAGTTTGATGTTGTCATTTAGTTTTTGTGTGGTAATGAACCTGGTGCTTAAGCTGAATAGTTATGTTTCGTTTTTTTTAAATGTGTTCATCAGGTTTGTTACGAGGGATTTTGCTGCTAGCTGCCTTTAAATGTTGTTGCTGGATCTGTTGGTAGGTGTGTGTATATGAAGGAGCCAAGTAGACTTACTTTTAGTCTCTCATGTGCTGTGCACGCGCATTGTTGTAGCATTGGCTTATACCAGTCGATATTTCTGGAGTTGTAGTCAGTTCTGATAAAGTATTATTTAATTCGTGTATGTAAATGTGGAGGAGGTAATGCGAGTGTCGGATATGTTATTTGACACATAATTTGTCAGATTATAATGGCAACATAAAAAAGAAAAAAATATATCATTAAGCAGTCATCTTGGTAACTAAACACTTTGTTGTTAATATCTGGGCCCATTACCTATCTGATTTTCATGTTTAGAAGTACATCATTCATCTGAATATGCATCATATTAAGTTCTGGAACAGTAAGAGTAGTGTATAATATCTGTAAGAGTTTGGTAAGATTTACAATGTAAAATCTCTTGTAAATGACCCCCTTTCGCTAATTCTATTCAACATTTCTGAAATTTGGATGAGTGTTCGCTAAGATGGTGCTTAGTGTATTCTTCAAGCAGTCCATCTCTCGTTTTTGGATTATTATTCTCTAAGTAACTCGCTGCTCTTTTAACTTCTGCTAGTGATATGGCTGGATTTATCTTTATAATGGTAGGCATATCTTCAGACGAGAATAAGTGTTGACAGATGTCTGTGATGATTTCGATTTGATGCTTTTGATAGTGTTGACCTGTGTTTGTGTTTTTAAATTCCTTTATCATTTTGTCTGTCTAATATCGCTATGATTTATTTTGATTTTACTGGGGGGTTTTATACGCTGGATGTTTTTTGGCTAGTATCTTTGATGTCGTCTGTTTATATATTCTGTAGATATGTACCTACATTATTACTTTGTGTTAATGTAGTTTTCAGTAGCGTCCCTTCTTGTTCTTATGACAATTACTTTAGTACACAAGGATTATGTAACCTACCGATGTCGATTTATCTTTATCTTCTGTGATGTGTTGTTAGTTTAAGTTTAAGCCATTCTAATTTGAATGTTGCTTTTACGACTAACGCCTGTCCGTTTACGTTTAGGCACATATGTACACACAAATATTTTGTTTGGTACTATATGTCATTTATAAGTTACCTTATGTGTGTATTATAGTGTGTTATGTGTAATTATACTAAGATAGTGCAGGGGCGTTCTGCAGTGTTGTTTATTTTTGGGTTGAATTTTCTCATCAATAATGATTCCTTAATTCTCGTTGGCTAGTACTTTTACTTGTATGTCTATAATTGGGTTATAGTTTCTTGATATATGTTTTTGAATGAAGACGCTTCATGCATATTTGCTGTGGTCTAACTGTCCTACCGATGTAAAAGTCAGTAAATATTGCACATTATATTTGGTATATTGCATATATTTAATTGCATAAGCCTCTGTTGTTTATGGGCCGAATTTGTAGAATGCAAGGTTTGTTTTGGTGTGGTGTGTAAGATTTTGATGCTGTCTCAGTGTTTGTCCGAAAGGTATAAGTTGGAGGTCTAGGTTTCTGTGTTGATGGCTTTTCAGAAAACAGTACCTTAAACTCAAATCAGAGTACTTCGGCACAAATTTGAACTATTATATGAAAAGATAGCATCTTCTATTTCTTATGGATTAGTATGCTAGATCCCAAAAAAGAGTTATTTAGGATAGAAAATTCTTCAAATCCATCCATTCCTGAAAGATTCTTGGTCTGATGAGGTTGACTTTCTTGGAAAAGTGCAACCGAAACAGCTATGCACATATGTAACCAATAATGTTTGCATAAATAAAAATGTATACTTATAAACAGCTCTACTTGGTATTGAGCACTTTTTATAAACACTTGAGTTTCTACGGATTTACATTTACACAAACTAATACAATACATGTACGATATATATATATATATATATATATATATATATATATATATAGAGAGAGAGAGAGAGAGAGAGATTAAGTAAATAATTTATATCAAAGAAGAGAAAGAGGCATACAGACGAAGAGAATGTTAAACAAAATGGCGATTCCACACAAGAATATGCTAAGGAAAACTTATTTATTTAACGGAATATTATATAAATATGAAAACACAACGCTCATTAGCGGTTATACTGTTAAGTACTTGTTAGGGACATATTCGATGATGTATTTTTACTAACTTAGTGTTTCCTTCAACCCATACATACAACGCTGTTATTAAAAAATGATCACCCATCAGGTGTCGATGATCTAATACGAACTATGGTATTAATATACGTATGTAATTACCAATTACGAAACATATCCAAACTTGCAACCGGGTTTCCTGCCGTTTAGAAAATATTTACAAATGTTATTTTTCTGCTTTGTGTTCTATGTTAAAGGGTTCTGTTCGCTCTTTCTATCATAGTTTATATAATTCATTTGATTTCTCTTGTCATAATGAATAAAAAAGGGAATAGAAGAAAATCTGACAATACATCAACGTTGCGGTTTTTTCTACCAAAATAAATAAACTAGGATAAATTTGTAGAATTTGTAATTGACGAGAACATAATCTCTAAATGTACAATAGATTATTTTCAACACTCACAGTTTCCAGAATACATCCGAAAATATTAAGTAACATCGTTTTAAATACAAAGCTTCTTCATTTTTTCCATCGGAAAATACTCTAAGCTTCAAATTATATAAACGCAATACTTTAACTCAGAAAAAAGCCAGGAAGAGTAGACAAATTATGAACAATTTAATTCTACAAATTATAATTAACTTGGCAATAAATTTTTTC
The DNA here is from genome assembly GCA_963556195.1 of Sepiola atlantica. Classification (NCBI taxonomy): domain Eukaryota; kingdom Metazoa; phylum Mollusca; class Cephalopoda; order Sepiida; family Sepiolidae; genus Sepiola; species Sepiola atlantica. The sequence goes on from OY744526.1 coordinate 114,450,387, forward strand.
ACGTCAGCCTTAAACACAAATTGAAAACATGAAAAACTTGTTCAAAACCTGACGTTGTTTATTTTATTGACTACTTGGATTAACCCCCCTCTGTGCTGCCACTCGCATCTATAAAAACAATTGACCCGGATGTTACCAAACGTTTATCACGAAGATTATTATCGTTTCTGTCAGCTAATTCAAAGATATTATATTCCCTAAACGGCGGATAGAAGCTCTACAGAGCATATATTACAACACTTATATTATTATCACCATATGTGGCGTAGTGAGAGTCCACAGAACCATGCACTTTGAAAATACAAATAGAATTAACCGGTAAAAACACTTTTCAAATATTTAACGTCACCAACATCAAAACGACATCGAACATTTAAATACATCTCTAAAAAGTTTAGTAATAAACAACAAAATATGAATATCTAATATGAATACAACCTTACTGTTCACACATTATAACTCACGACGCATCCTATTAAAATATGTTTTCGGTTGCCTAGCTTATAAAAAAGCCCACGGATGACATAAGCCGACAGCAAATTATTAACCAAATTCGTCAACATCAGCTATTCACATACAAGAAACAGCCTATCTTCTAATTAAATTAAACATGTAGATATGCATAGGAGAAGCATAGACAGACGAAACATAAAATGGTTGAAATAGAAACTTAACCTTATCTATGCCGATGCCCACAATAAATGTCATATGTAGAACATCACCAGTACATCATTAACACTAGCTTCTGACACAAACATACAATGTGTTAATATGCAACCCGCTTGCACATAGCAGGTTTTGTTATAATGAGACTAATTAAATATAAAATAACTCCAAAATCAACACATTTTAGATACAGCATCAAAATAAATATGTTTCCTGTTACATCACTACTGTTATTGGTCCCCCGATTTATAAAATCGGAAGACCTATGTTTTGAGGCATTTCCGTCCGTCCGTCCGTCCGTCCGTCTGTCTGTCCGTCCGTCCGTCCGTGTGTCCGTGTGTCCGTCCGTCCGGCTTTTTCTCCGCAACCATCCATTGAATTTCTCTGAAATTTTGGATGAAGTTGTAACTTTGGTCACGTTAGAAAGTGACATTCTCCGATTTTTGAAATAAAATCTGGTTAGCTCCGCAGGGGGTCAAAAGGCCCCGAAATGGGAAAAAATGACATTTTTTGCCCCATAACTTTTCATCCATCAATTAAATTTCTCTGAAACTTGGCCAAAATGTGGAGGCGATTGTTCATAATAGAAAATAAGTAGCGCTGACCTTGGAAAACATCTGGTTCGAGCCCCCATGGGGTCAAAAGTCCCCAAAATGGCAAAAAATTACCCTTTTCTCATATAACGTTTGATCCATCCATTCAAATTTTCTGAGACTTGGCCAAAATGTAGAGGCAATTGTTCTGGATATGAAATGAGCATCATTGACCTCAGAAAAATGCCCCAAATTGCCCAAATGTATTGCCTTTTACACTCGCCACATCGGGTCACATACAGAGGGGGACCACGCACGCGCGGCTGGTTTGTTTTGTATTTATATATGTTGCTCGTATATGATGTACTTATAATTACTGCAATTGGTGGGGTGTCACGACAGAAGAAAAAGTTTACCCTCGTCCCAAATGTCCAAATTTTCTGTGGAAAAACTGGAGTCGCACCCGGCACACCCAAGTCTTATGCCCGCGTCTTTACACACCGATAAAATAATATTTCAAACTTAATCACGACTGACAGATTAACATATATTTTACATAAAAAGTGGAAATCGGAGCACAAAAATCCATAAAAAGGTAATCTTTAAAACAGTAAAGAAAATAAGGTGTCGACATCACTTAAATGTCAGTGTAAAAATCATAACGGTTAAAAGACAAATTCATGTCCCGATAAAATATTCCACTCAGGTTAAAATAACATTGAGTGCTATTTCTTGGTATCATAGGTCAGAAGATACCTAGCAGCGTGCTCGATTCTTAAAGTTAAAATTCAAAATATGAGCGTAATAGATATTTATGTATTGTATAAGGTAAAGTTAGAACTATTTGGTATTGTCGGTTTAAGATCAACATGGAATCAATAAATGATCGCGTCTCATCGATTTTCATCACCTTGACAACTATGGTAGACGAAAGTCGACGAGAGGCGATCATTTATTGACCAACTGTTTATTTGAAACCGACGGTATCATACAGTTCTAAGTTGTGTAATACAATATACGAATAAAATAACAGTTTTATTCTACAAATAACAAGTTTAGACATACATACAACATTCATAACAGTTGATTTCATTTACATACGGATCATATCGTTCTTAAAGGCAATAACTTATCCTAAAAGCTGTAAATCATTATTGATTCCGTCTACTATGATAAGGAAAAGCATTTTCCCATTGACTCTCAATTAGATTAATTTCTATAATTACCAAATGTAGATTACACTCTTTAATAGGAGAAGGTTCCCAAAAGAGAACATATATTTGTTCTTTTATCTTAATGGCGTTAGAATCTCACTATGATTTCTTTTGTTTTTATTTAACCGACGTGATTGTTTATGCTTTACGCCGAAATAATTCGATCAGGAAAAGAATCTCCCTTGCATTTCGCTCTACCAAAAATCGAAAAGATTATAAAAGAAGCTGATAACTGCTGTATTCATTGGATCTGTGTTTAGGTTGAGGGTTAGGGAGAAAGCTGTCATCCATAATAACACTTGATAAACATGTTACATAAGAAGCAAAGAGATATATAGAATATTTGTTGATCTAAAACTAACTATACGTTCAACGTTTTGTTTGGGTTATTACTTTAATAATCCTAAACACGGACATTAATACTAAGACGTAAGCGCTTACTGTTATTTGGGACCAGATTTATAAAGGGCATCCAAAGTGGGGAGTTGTGCTGCAATCTGTTTGTTTACATTACATTTAAAGTTCTACATGTCGGTACAGTCGGGTGAACGAAGAGGACGGATAGAAATCCAAAGTAAAGAGGTTTGAGAACATAAGCTATTCGATTAAAAGGTAGGCAGGTATCTGCCGTGTTTATCAGTAAAGCCATATGGTTTTGCTGATAGTCTGGTTCGTTGTGTGTATATACTTTGTGGTGGTACAAGTGCAGTAAGCTATTTTGAGCACACTCCGTAAAAGTGTTTGTAAAAAAACATTGCATTGATGGGAAAGGGGATGTAGCTTCGTACACGAAACGGAACTTATTAGGTTAGCGACTCCTTGTTATACCTTGTCAGAGAATAGGAGACTAGTAGTTGATCCACGGTCAAGATGCAGCAACAATACTCAATGATGTTGTTAAATTGAGTTACCTTCTCTTTGCAGATTGGCTACTTGGAGTATTTAAACGCTAGATGTCTCTGGTTGCTAGTCGATTTTCATAGGTAGATGGTTCAGCTGGATAAAAACTGTACTCTATTTCGTTGAGGTGAATAATTTTTCAGAAGGCAAGGTAACATTGGAAGAGAAAGTCGTGAAGTTTAATCATTTTTGTTGAACTGTGGATTGCTAGTTCGTAGAGCATCATACGTATTTTCTTTTTTACGTATTGACTACAGTTACCTAATATAGATAGTAGTTACTGTTTGTTGTGAGAAGTTTACTAGTTTAGTAGAGACACATACCATTTTGCAGTTCATATAGCAGAATCGTCTATGTATATATATATATATATATATATATATATATATATATATAATTATTGTTGCCGGTGAATGTTAAATCGATCAGTTTGAACGTTGGACTTTCGGGAAGAGCCTCTCCATAGCAACTGATGTCTAAAGGTTACTTATAATTGTTAAATAAATCAGTTATTATCTTACCAAGGGAGTTTCGCATATTCTTTATCATAATATTAAACTCTTACAATATTAATTACTATCAGTACAACTTAATTCAGGAAAAATAAAAACAAATATAGTGGTGCTGGCAACGTTTTAATATGTATACAATCATTGAACTAGGTTGTCTATACTTATGGAAATAAGAAGAAGACTCGAGCAGAAAAAAGGTGTAAATATAATAAGTTATAAAATATGTTGTGAAAATGCTGGTGTATCATCAAGCGTGACAGAAAACAGCGGCTCTGTTGCTGACATTTCAGTATATATTCTTGTTAAGATAAAAATCCCAACATATTAGATTTCATTGATGATTATAATTTGGGTAACGAAACTGATCCGAATATTCACTTTATCGGAAAAGCTGTTTTTGTTTCTTAAGAATATGTGGTAATTGATATAAGAAATATTCGAACACCGTATGCTATTTTTGTAATTCTTGTAAGCAATTTTCTACAATAAGACGATCAGTATTTCTTGGTGTCGCATTATTAAATATTTCGTCACTTAAAAAACCTTTTCCTAAAATAATAAATAGCCTTGTAATTCTATCTAAAGTAGCTCATAATTAGTTTTTAAAAAATATTATTTGTGTAATTGTGATTTTTCAAAACTAAAAAAATGCGAACAAACATTGTCTCACTGTTGCTAAATGTAATTATTATACACATAAATCATGATAAATGAAGGAAAGTATAGACAAGTTAAAGATAATGATATTAAACAAAAATTAAAATGTATAAAATAAAAACAACACAAACTCTTTAAAACAAGGGGATGCACATCAACCTATATGGACTGTAGTATGCAATGCTAGTATTTCTTATATGTATATTCGTCGTGTATATTTTCCTATATGTGTATCTTGTATATAACAGAACATCAATTAAAACGCATGAATAACACTAGGAAATTATTACTGGTTCGAGTTTAAAAGAGGGCCGCTGAGTTCAGAAGTGTGAACCAGTAGGTTTTAATTCTAAACAATTGTTACAAATAACAACCTTCGTTCAGATTCTTTGAATAATATTTTATAGTTTTAAATACTTACATTGCAATATAGTCATGCACAATTAAAGATATCTATAAATAGTACCGTACACATTCTTATAATGAACGAATTTTGAGACTAATTTCTCACGCCCAAAAAAGTGCCCGTTAATGATATGAGATATGTTTTGAAAACATTGGCGCTCTATTAGTCTTGTTTCAAAAATGATTTATCAAGATCTATGTACACGTATTGTTGACTTTCATAAAAAGTTGGTTACAGAAATATATCACTTTGTGTGTTTTCGAAATGTTGGAACTGTATTATGCTGTTTTATAAAACATCAAAAGTGTACTTATAAACACACATGTGTTTTAAGGTTAACAATTGACTAAAAATGCGTTTAGTACTTAATATATCTGGTATGTTTACTACAATTTATGCTAGTTTCAATTGTTCAAGAATTTACCTATTCTTGCAGTGTTTATCAAAGTGGGTAATACACTTTCCTGTATTTGCAACATTTTGTAAAGATTATTAAAATAATGACACTAATAATGGGCTATATGTGTCATAATAGTATCATGTTGTTATAATAGTAACGTATCCGACACTGTACTAGCCAACATTCTGCAATTAACAATTGTCTTGTCAGTAAAGTTCCTGAAACTTCGAAAGTAAGAATTTATCTATTCCAGAAGTGTATGTCAGGTTGTTTCACATCCTCTTGGATATTTTATAATACATTGTATTGGTCAGTAATTTTTATATCAACAACCCCTGCTCTTAGCATATAATCAGATAAAAATAGTATGTTGTATTGAATATACGAACACAATAATCATGGCGGATATAATAATGCAACACATTATTCACCGATATGTGAGTATTGAAGAAGATTTTTGAGAAAATAAATTCAAAAACCATGTATATTATGTAGAATGGATACCTAAAACGTTAGCTTCAAAAATCTGTACTTATAAAAACATAAATAATAACAATATGGAAATAGACTTGATTTGGATCCGTGAACATAGACGTTACTTTAGGACACGCGATATTCGTTAATCTCAATATATATGAGGCAATAATCTGTGAGTATGTATGTAACGTAAACACTTTTAAAATACTCAACACACACCTCCAAATTAGGTATTATTTTAACTGCCATTACACAGGGAAACTAATATCTAACTTTTTTTTTTAATGTTCATTTTTTTAGGGGGGGGGGTTAAATAACCATTTTTTCGTTTAATGTTATCACGATTTTTAATGTTATCTTTTGTACATGACGTCATTTTGTAAGGTACATGACGTCAGAGCAATATGTTTCGATATTATTTTTTTGCCATCGTCACATTATTATTATTATTGTTTCACTTCGTACTATTTCTCTCATTAAAAGGAGGGGAATAAGAAACAGTGTGTTTAGTATAGCTCTGGGGTCTCCTGGTATTTGGCGTTGTCCGGGAATAAGATACTACAATGTTAAGAATGCCATTATTATCGATAAAACGGAGAATTTAAGCAATGCATATCATGGCCAGTACTAAATGTATGACGACTTAGGATGACCAGGTGCTGTAAAATCGAGGTTAAGCAACACGTATCCTGGTAAGTACTAAATGAATGACTATTTTGGAAGATCATATGCGATACAATAAAAGTTACATTCTTCTGTCCGCCATTCGTCCGCTCGTCTAGTTACGTCCATCTGTCCATCCAGCTACGTCCGTCCGTCATCCGTCCACCTACTGTGTTCGTCTGTCCACTAACGTCTGTCCGTCGATCCGTCTGTCCGTCCGTCCATTTGTCCGTCCCTCAATCAAGCTACGTCCGTCCGTCCAGCTACGTCTGTCTGTCCGTTTAGCTACATCCGTCTGTCCGTCAATCCAGCTACGTATGCACATCTGTCCATCTACGTCTGTCTGTCAATCCGTCCGTCTATCTGTCCACTTACGTCCGTCTGTCCAGCTACGTCCATCCGTCTGTCCTGCTTTTTTCCCTCATTAGTAATCTTAATAAAAATTAGTAATATAATTTCTTGAAGACCTTTTAGACAAAATCCATGCCAGTTTACGGAGAATATTTAGACTCAAGGGAGATAATTGCATAAAAACTTCAGCCAGGAAAGATAGTGAACTTTGATCTTACCCAAACGCCCGGGTTGCTAGAAAAATGTTTACAAATAATTTCAAGTTCATTTTACAAATTGCTGACTACTTCTTCCAGAACAGATACTACACTTTGATCTTGGCCAAACGGCTGGGTACCTAGAAAAATGTAGGCTAATGAATCAATATTAATTTTCAAAATTGGCGACTCATTCTTCCGGAAGTTACGTCATTGTGAGAGGAATTTTGTACATAATTATTTTTTATTTTCATTACGTTAAGACAAGGTGTTTTGTTGTAAGTCGGAGTTAAGCTATGCATATCCCGGTAATTAGTAAATGGGTGACTATTTTAGGAGGAATAACAAAACTGATTCTTCGATATGACTGAGGCGCCTCCAATACCATATTTAACATGAGTATCACAACTGTTTTTTTTATATAGGGTGGGGTCTGCGCTCGCGCTTGAAATCCAAAACAGGTAATAGTTATTTTTTTCTTGAGGTGACAATTTTTTTTTACTAAGTTTTTTTTGTGTGTAGGAGAGTAAAACGAACTTTTTTTATTTGAGGGAGGAATATTTAAATTTTAAAAATAAATTTTACTAAAAATATTTATTTGGATGAGGGAGTGTAAAACAAAAATTGGGGAGGTGGGAGTGATTTTATTTAACTAAAAATAATTATGTTCCGAAAGACATCGGTTTACGAGCCAACGTTCATTTCTGACGGGACAGCCTAGCAAAAATAGACGACCGTGTGCCACAATGCGTAAGTTTTGGGGGAGCTGAGGGATCCCCACTGCATTCGTAGGCATTGTACCAAACTTGCGCTGAAATTTCGGGAAAGCAGAAAAGTTCAACAGAGAGATTCTGTACTCGGTGTGATCGTGACACCAGAGCTGACAAGTGAAACATAAATTTCAAACCAATTCAATGACATGTTTCAGTGATGGGGTAACAGATCAGAATATTTGGATTAAACAAACACAAAACATTACCCGCGACAACAAAAAATCCGGTGTACCTTGACTCGTTCTGTCTCCCTCTTCCTTACTCTCTCTCTCTTTCTCCCTCGCTCTGACTCTCTCTCCTTCTCTCTCACTCCCCCTCTCTCGCTCTGTGTGTCTTTCTTTAGCTGGTAAAAAGATTTTAACGAATAAGTCAGGCTTATTTTGAAGGTGGCTCACGCACGTTTGACGCGTTCCACTTTTGTTTACCAATGTCTTCAGTGGAAATAAATCTATTGTTATAAGAAAACAAAAATATGGTTTCTTTCCTTATTACAAATATGGTTCTTTTGAAGCACAGAAGGTCCCTCCCAGCCAGCCGGTTCCAGAAGAGAAGGCGACAGCGATTATCGTCTAAACAATGATTGCTCACTGGTAAGAACGGCGAGTAAATTACGTGCACATGCAGCCAGACGTCTCCCGTTCGACATTTCGTCACAATTGTCCCTAGGATAAAAGATCTTGCCACATGGATGCCGCGACAAGGATAAATGTTCTTAAAAAGGTCTGCCGCCCCGTCAAACGACTCGTGCTACATTGGTCCGTGACCAGGATAGACACAGCGTTGCCACGGACACAACTGAAAACAAACACAGGGCGATCACAATCACATTTCCAAAAAATCCAGGGACACAACAAACAGACGATCGCAACCACAGTTGAAAAAAAAACTATCCAAAGAAAAACGCACGGACACAATCCAAAGAAAAAAAAAGCCACTTCTGACCGGAACGATCATCCCAGCATCATCAGGAAAGAAAAAAAGACAACACACCGTAAAACCACAAAAGCTAAGGTAGGTGACCATTTTCTTCTGCTCTCATTTACTCTGAATTTGTTGGTAAATAATTGTTAAACTTATTTGTGTATAGAGCTTTTTGTTTAACGTCTGCTACTAAAAGAAAGAAAAAAAGAAATAGACAAAATGGCTAGCACTAATTTAACCCATTTAAATAGAATGCTCACAGGTGGATCGAAGATCCCAATATTTACTGGAAGATCGTCTGACTTAAATCCATGGCTAGCTGCTCTGAAAAAAGAAAGAGCGGGTCTATAACCTAACAGACCCAGAGCTATTGAATCTTGCATATGACTACTCAGATGGTATACCTTCGGAATGGATTGGAAAATATCTCGACAACCATCCAGATACAACAAGTAAAATACCTGCTCGATGAGTTAGCAGCACAGTATGGCGATGTTATAAATACCGCCGATGCCGCCAGGGCCCTAATAAGAATAAGGAAAACACGAGGTGAAGCACTCGCTAACTTAGCTAATAGGATGAACCGACTTGCTAAGTTAGCATACAGTGATGCAGATATGAGGGAAAGTTCAGCTGTACAAGTGCACCTAGCTGACTTTTTCATAGATGCATTAATAAACCTTTTCATTAAAGAGGATGTAGCCAGATCAAATCCGACAACACTATCGGAAGCTTTATCTGCTGCGAGACAAAGTGAAAAGCTCTACGAGCGAATCCGAAGTGGCTACGGAAAGGAAGAAGCTTATCTAAATGATAGCTTATTCAAAGGCGTTCACTAGCAGCAGGGGACCCTTAATAGATTTAGGATACCCAAGACGGAATTCTACAGCGACGAAGGGTCAGAGAAAACCCATGGTTGCTACAGTTGTAGCAAAGCCACAAACCCTGTAAGGAGTAAGTTTTGTGAGTACACTTCGGCGAAATCTACAGACAAAGGCATTTTAGCCATAACAGGCTAGAACAGGACTACCCATGGTCATCTGAGGGAGAAGTAAATTACTTCAACCCAAGTAAAAGAAAGACCAGCGTCCCCTCGAAAACCACACATCATAACCGTCATGAACCGACGCCGGTTACCCGAACATGTAACCATGTTAATTCCTCGAAAATAGAAAGAACCCCGGCAAAATATGAACCCCAAAGGGCATGGATGTCTGGGAGGTGATAAAAGCGGTTAAAACAGGTCCATCGAAGATATGATAAATTAACCAACGAAAAAAAATTAGAAGACATAAAGGAGCCCAGGGAAACAAACTCCCCCAACAAGGCTCCGGAATGGCTTTCATGGTCAAGATGAGGGGCCGACCGATAAAGGCACTGATCGATACTGGATCAGAGATCTCGCTCCTCAAATCATCAATTTTTGAGAAATTACAATGTGAAAGACGAGAATTGAAGAATTCGCATCTAACTGTTGTACTTGCAAACGGACAAAAGATGGTTCTCAAAAATATGGCTCACTTACCAGTTAAAGTGAGGAAGCTAAAGACTTCGTCAAGGTTATACATCACTCCAGACTTGAATCGGAAGTTGATATTGGGTGCAGACTGGTTGGAAAGAAACCGAGCCCAAATAACATTTTACCTTATCCTGTTGAAAGTAAAAGGGGTGGCTATCCCACTTGGTATTAATACCAGTGGTAAAATGGACGAATCCTCACTGGAAAAAGTGGAGTTGCCACCATGCATCGCCACTGTTAGATCTGTTGAGAAAAACCAGAATAAAAACAATTTACCTCGTAGAAAGACACTAGTCCAAAAATGAAAACCCATGATAGAGACAATTAACGTGTCTCTACACCTACCCACAGCACATATGCATGTGGCTCGTAGGGGTATAAAAATAGTGTAATATTTCCACCGGACTTACCGGTTAAAAGGGGATGGAAAACGACCAAACCCCAATTGAAAAGATTCTCAAGATTACTCACCCCCAATAAATAAAAAATAGCAAAAACCAAATAGAAAAGCTTCTCAAAAGAACCGACGAATTTGTTTTAGGGTTTTCTGGGGGCAGAGGAAAAAAGGTCATCCACCATGAAGAGAATACAAACCTAACTAAAATCAATAATACTGATGCTTTTATATAAAAAAGAAAAAAAAACTGTCAAAAAATAAACGATGCTTAGTCAAGTAAAATTACTATATATGAAAATGTCTATTAAAAAAAATAATATTAGAGGGGCAATATGTTTTTTTTAAAACTGTCGAAAAATCAACGACGCTTAGTAAAGTAAAATGACTATATATACACATGTCTATTTAAAAAATAATATTAAGAGGCTATAGGTTTTTCTAAAAGAAAAAAAAAGAAAAACCCTGAGATGAGTTTATATTTTAGGAGAGAAGACGAGAGGAAAATGTTATAAAGAGAGATATTTATATTTCAGGAGAGACGATGAGATATAATGAAATGAAATTAATAAGGGCGTTTTTTGACTATGAGTAAAAAGATATATATTTCTACGCAGTAAGCATTGTACCAGAAATCGCCAGCAACCTTTGCTTGTTGCACAGCCAAAGGTCAAAATAAAAGGGGCGTATGTGGCATAATGTGTGAGCTTTTGGGTAGCTGAGGGCTACCCACTGCATTCGTGGGCCTTGTGCCAAACTTGCGCTGAAATTTCGGGAAAGCAGGAAAGTTCAACAGAGATAGTCTTTCGTCGGTGTGATCGTGACACCAGAGCTGACAAGTTGAATATAAATGTCAAACCAATTCAATGACAAGTTTTAATGATGGGGTCACACATCAGAATATTTGAGTTTAACAAACTCAAAACATATTACCCGAGACGCAAAGAAGCCGGTATACCTTGACTGGTTTTGTCTCCCCCTTCCTTTCTCTCTCTCCTTCTCTCTCTCTCTCTCTTTCTCTCTCGCTCTGTCTCTCTCTCCTTCTCTCTCTCCTTCTCTCTCTCCTTCTCTCTCACTCCCCCTCTCTCTTTCTCTCTCTTTAGCTGGTAAAGAGATTTTAACGAATAAGTCGGGCTTAAACTTTTGAAGGTGGCGCACGCACGTTTAACGCGTTCCACTTTTGTTTACCAATGTCTTCAGTGGAAATAAATCTATTTTTATGAGAAAACGGAAAAATGGTTTCTTTCCTTATTACAAATAAGGTCCTTTTGCAGCACAGAAGGTCCCTCCCAGCCAGCCGGTTCCAGAAGAGAAGCGACAGTGATTATCGTCTAAACAATGATTGCTCACTGGTAAGAACGGCGAGTAAATTACGTGCACATGCAGCCAGACGTCTCCCGTTCGACATTTCGACACAATTCGTCCCTAGGATAAACGATTCTGCAACATGGATGCAGCGACAATGATAAACGTTCCGAAAATGTCTGCTGCCTGGTCAAACGACTCGTGCCACAACCGTAGGAAGGTTATTTTGGCTAGTCTAAGTAGTAAAATAGACGGCTTAATCTAAGTGTAAATACTGACTTTAAGCTATAGATCACAATCGGATGCTTTAAATCAGAGACAAAAATAGAGTGGTTTAAAATCGGGATCAAAATAATGAGTGCTACCCCACAGATGGAAAATAAAGGGTTTTTAACTATATATCAAATTAAGTTGGTTTAAACTATAGCTCAAAATATGTAAAAAAATATATATGCGAAAATAACGAAGACAAACAGTGTATTTAAAACTCTAAGATAAACGATATTATTTATCCTGAAGACATAAATGAAACCGCTTAAGAATTTTAACATTTTAAATATTAAAAAATACTTACTTTGTAGAGATCAACTTGGACATGTCCTTTCAACGTTACAGCTACAATATTTGGTAAAGTCAATACGAAGTATTGTCCTGTTTGCTCTGACAAGTAGCAATTGATGTATTTCTTTTTTTATAATGGACTGCAACGAATATTTTTCCTTTATCTGTGTTCAAAATGTTTAAGTTCTGAAACTATTACAAAAAATTGTTGTACTTTTATTAAGATTGGTATCAAATGTGAAATAGTACAAATATGAATCGTCTAATATTGTATACAATATGTGGTTTTTGGATAAAAATCAGCATAGTCTAAGATATAAAGTTATCGGGTTGAATTTCAAAGTCAGACTCGAATAGCATTTAGCTGAGAAATACAAACTTTGTTTCTGACTCCCTAATTTTCATTTGTTAGTGGTGTACACTAATTGTCAACATAACGTAATTAACTACAATTCATTTTAGAAATAACTTAGTTTTGCCCAGGCGACTGGTACTATGAAATATTTTTTAAATAATCGCAAAAAAAATCAGCAAGGGGTATAACTCATACTTTATTTTTAAGATATAATAGGAGTTGCCTACCTTACAACAAAAAAAATATTTTTGGTTAGATAGCTAGCAGCTGTTTATATCGAAATCAGCTAGATCTGAGATGCTCGAAGCGACACCGTTTCAAACGTGTGGGAATCCTTATAATTGGTTGATTATTCGCAAGTTTACACTTACATGTGAGTTAAATGTTTTAATTTCGGAATCTAACACCGTGTTTGTGCGGACTTCAGAGTGAGCAATTGATTTGAGTGTGTTTCATTTCCACTCAGTACAGAAAGGCGAAGAAGTGAAAAGAAAAGAAGAGGAAAGAGTAAGCTGAATGAACGAAAACATAAAGAGAGGTGTTTATACATTCTAGTATATTTTCAGTTTCGCTCATCTCGTGTATCATTTTACTAATTTATCATGAGATAGTGTTAAAGAATTAGAATATTTGATATTCTATGTTTACGTTTTTGTAGGGACCACGTGTTTGGGTTTCTTTTCAAACAGGCGATCACCATTTTGTATGTTATTTTTTCTTGGATAATATTTGGTGGTTGGAAGAAAAATGAAAAGAGAGTAATAATTAAAAAAAGTTTTTTTGTGTGTGGAAATCACTACAGATAAGGCATGAAGACACTTGATGTAAGGAGCTAAAAACAACACTCCCTGGTAAAATAATAGCCAACATTAAGTGTCAGATGGATAGATTCCGATCCAGAAAATATCAATTTTCCCTTTTTGCCAGAAATATCGCTCATGAAATGTGGGAACTAAAGGACAAAATAAGAAAAGAGAGAGTTACAAGGCTGCCAAAAGCAAACCCTAGGTTCACTTTCTACTCTCCTTGATTGGTTTAACATAGATGTGTATTCATTCTCATTGTTACAAAATGTAGGGAGAGCTATCGGGATTCGAACTCACGACCTCCGGTTTACGGAGAGAGATGGGATTCATTTTTGCATATTTATACACGACCGAGAAATTATAATAATGCGACTCGAATGATGTAAGGAAAAGAGATAAAAAGAGAGAGTGAAGACAAAAAAAAAACTTTAGCCGCACGCGAAGAAGAAAAGTCGACAGGAAGTTAACGCGACACAGAGGACGAAGGATGCCGGCAAAGAAGTACGTTAGCTGCCGGGTTAAGACATACATATTTTGAGGACAACTATAGTCAGTCTTCCCGAGTACCTCTGCGCTGAACGGGGAAGAAATGAACAACCGTCGACAAGAAAGTCGCGAGGAAAGGCAGGGGCCTTTTGTAAATGGAATTTGAAGATGGAATTATATCCGCCCTTGGCTTGTGCGAGACGACCGATGTGCGACTACAGTATCGCAGTGGAGCCTGTTGAAAATGGAAGTATAGCCGCCCTCGGCTCGGGTGAGAGAGACTGTTGAAAATGGAATTATAGCCGCCCTCGGCTCGGGCGAGAGAGCCTGTTGAAAATGGAATTATAGCCGCCCTCGGTTCGGGCGAGAGAGCCTGTTGAAAATGGAATTATAGCCGCCCTCGGCTCGGGCGAGAGAGCCTGTTGAAAATGGAATTATAACCGCTCTCGGCTCGGGCGAGAGAGCCTGTTGAAAATGGAATTATAGCCGCCCTCGGCTCGGGCGAGAGAGCCTGTTAGAAAATGGTATTATAGCCGCCCTCGGCTCGGGCGAGACGACCCGCTGAACTAAGCGGAGAAAAAGTAACCAGCCAGGAATTGTTTTTCCTGAGGAAAAAATGTATTTCAAAACTACATGTGTAAGGAGGTACGGCTACGACGAAATGCCGGAAATACTTACTCTAAATTGAACAATGCATCCAGTTGTAAGTAACAACCTGAATATCTTTTCACGGACATTCGCCCCCTAGGGCTGTTATATATGTGTATATTTCTTTGTGTAGAAATGAATCCTGCTACTATAGGGATAAGATATACAATCCCCCCTCTTCTTAAGAATATACTTTTGTTTTGATGTTTTATTTTGTTTTGTTTTATAGATACATTCCCTTTTTTTTTTAGTATACAATTTTATTAAATAAATGAATATAAATTTCATCATAATGCCTTTTGTCGTTTCTTCGCATCTTTTGTTTGTTTCCTGACGGTATTTTATATTGGAGAAATCCTCATCCCATATCACGTTTTATTTGAACCTGGGATAATACGAGCCACTCCGGACTTTTTTTTTACTTTTTTTAAAAAAACTTTTTTGTTTATCATTGTCACGTAAATGTCTTTCGGTGGTCCCGACCGGCGGCATTCGTGACATCATATAGACAGTTTGGTTAAGAAAAACGTAAAGGAGCATATAAACAAGTGTGCTTCTACAACATATGAACCAGACAAAACCAGTGTGCTTCTACAGAATATGAACCAGACAAAACAAGTGTGCTTCTACAGAATATGAACCAGACTAAACAAGTCTACTTCTACAGAATATGAATCAGACTAAACAAGTCTTCTTCTACAAAATATGAATCAGACTAAACAACTACAGAATATTATTGTAATGTTGTTTTAATTTATTTGTCAATGTTTTTGGGGCTCTTTGGTTACAATTTTGATGTTTTTAAAGTTTTTTGGTTTTTTTCTTTGGTTTTTCTTTACGTTTTTAGCAATTTTGGCACGAATTTTGATTGTTTTGATGGTATTTTTGTTTTTATGTGTTTTTGATGTTCTTTTATGTGTTTTGTCAATTTTCTGCTTAACTTTTTTATAGCTTTTTATGTTTATCATGTTTTTTTGTTACTTTTTGTTTTATGCTCTTTGGCGCCAATTTTTATTTTTTTTGTCTTTTCTCTTCCTTTAAAGTTTGTTTAATGCTTTGTAAACACGCCCAAGTAACTGAACTTTAATACCTTCTTAAAAAATCAAATCCACACGTACGTATGCACATAAATGTAACTTTCCTAAAATATCAGTCTCAGAAAAATATCTGCCAAAGGTAATCAATAGTCAGTTGTTGAAATATAAGTTACATCAGGACAACTATAAAAAACATCGTTGATAAATAGCTGGTACTAAAATATGAGAAATATGTTAATGAATGGTCCGTATATATATATATATACATATATATATATATATATATATATATATATATATATATATATATATATATATATATAACACTTAAAGAAATATGCAAAATGCCTTTAAAAAACAGATCTTAGATGCAGATATTTTTTATTAAAACCAACATAATAGTTTTGTTCATCTTGACTGACTTTCTAATAATTTCGCTTGGTAAAAGAAGCCCCGTCAGAAATGTAAACAAATAAAACAATCCGTCGAAGTGACGTTCGATGTTGTGTGGACTTTACGGTGTAAATGTTCTTTTAAATTTGAACTTAACTCACGCATGGTCGCTGGTAGGTATACATTTATGAACGTTCAGTTTTTTACGCATCAAGATGAAAAAAATATTATTTTGATTTTTATAAAATTATCTGCATCTACTGCTTGTTTTTTTTAAGGCATTTTGCCTCTTTCTTTAAGTTTAAAATTTTAAAGATGCTTAAAAAATGAACTTTCTCAAATTTATATCTACCAGCGACCAGTCGCGATTCATGTTCAAATTTAAAAGAGACATTTACACCTTTAAGTTCACACAACATCGTATGTCACTTCTACAAGACCAGGAAGGATTGTTACGGAATAAAAATATGGTTAATACCTTTTATTTGTCAAAAGCTCTGACGAGGCTTGTTGTACCAAGCGAAATTATTCGAAAAAAAACACAAGATAAAAATTATATATTATCTTGATTTTAATAAAAATATCTGCATCTAACAACTATTTTTTTTAAAGGAATTTTACCTCTATTTTAAGTTTAAAATGTTAAAAAAATGAACTATCATACATTTATATATATATAATAGTTATAAATAAACAGTAAATTATTAATAATTACAGATGCTAGCGTTTCAAGCTTATTTCTCTCATCACTGCAGGAAAGTAATAAAGTCAGATGGTAGTTAGGCGCGAACCTGGTTCACAGAGTCAAAGGGTGAAGTGCGGAAGTAAGCAGTCGCCATATACACTAGGCCAACAGAAACTGTAACGTAATTAAGGGAAATTAAGATCTATATGTGCCTAGAAGCTGGCACATATAGAAGACTAGTCGAGAGTGTACTATAAACTTATTCGGAACTTTGCACAATGAACTATATATATATATATATATATATATATATATATATATATATATATATATATATATATATATATATAGCTTCTTTAGACTATATATTGGGTATTTAGATCTGTATGGCTAGGTTTCCTTCCTCTTATCTAATTACTTTTCTGGTACCTAAGGTACTTAAGCTTTATTTTTTATTTTTTTTTTAATGCAACTTTAATTCCTATTTAATTTTATTGTTAGCTACCATATTGCAGAATGGTTCTTGGATGTAGTGTTTAGATAGTATTATTATTATTTTTATTTTTGTATTATTGTTATAATTAATGTTATTAAATATGCAAATTACTATATCTGTATATTTGTTATAATTAATGTTATTTGATATGCAAATTACTATATCATACGGTAGTCTTAAAGGTAATATATTATTATTATTATTTTTCATTATTATTATTTATTTATGTATATATTAGTGATATTTTAAGCTGAATTATTTCGACACTTGATTATTGTGGAAATGGTCGTATAATCAGTACCATTGGAGAGTCATGAATATTATAACTGTCCTGTTTTTAAATCTGCGAAACAGTTACATGGTAAACAGCTGATGATCCTCGTGTTAATATTAGACGCTTAAGATCTCCTGTTTTTGTTTCACTCTTAGATAATTAACCTCCCCCTTTTTTTACTTATATTATTTCATTTATTAATTTTCCAACGAATGTTAAGTCTGCAATATATTGGATTTAGTTAGTTTGTCTGGGGATTTAAACTGCATTTTACATTTTTTTTAATGACTCAAAGCTTCTTTAGACTATATATATATATATTATTTGTCGCCCCCAAAATTACGCTGGGCTATTTAATGAGTAGTATTAACCCAGCCGTCATCGTGGCTTCAATGCCTGTTCATTTCAGAAGTCGAACACTGACGATTTCTGTTTTTAAATAGGTTTACACTCCCGCTGACTTTACGGGTTGTTAATAACGTCGTTTATTTTCATATCTCTTTAAAACGAGAGTGACACGTGACTTCACATTTTCGAAACAGATGGCAACAGAAGATGAAGAGAGCCGGATGGCTAAGTCCTTCTCCGCTTGAATTGGGCCAAAACAAGTGTCCTATCTTTAAATTTGAATAACTTGAATTTGAATAACTTCCACAAAATAAAAGTTAAACTCACCAAACTTTATGTGTAGACTGATCCTTCCGAGATTTTTTGAAATAAACAAAACAAATTTTAGCCGAAAAACACTTCTTAAAACTTACAAAAACTAAAGTATTGTTTTTTACACTGTTTTGAGTTTTTTAAGCAAAAATACTGTTTTCTAAATGAGGGTACGTTCCTTAGGGCTAATACGGCTCATGCTTGCTTCGGAAGGGGTCCGATACTTATTCTAAAAAAAAAAAAATAAATAAAAAAGTTATGAATTTTTAAAATAGGACCCTTATTTTTGCCCACCCTGTATATATATATATATATATATATATATATATATATATATATATATATATATATATATATATATATATATATATATATATATATATATATGCAAGCTATATAGATAGATTGATAGATAGATAGATAGATAGATATGTGCATTATAAGTAATATACACATTTTCTGTTATGGCGTAATTAACATTGTTTTAGCGTCCATATGAAATCGTCAGTTTATTATATATACTTCAGGGCATAAACATTAATTGCATTTTATTATGGAAAATAATAATCACCTTTAAATTACATGAAGATGTGATCGTTGTTGTTTTAATAATGGATGTGTACAACTTTTGAAAAATTTCTAAAAGTAAGAATATTATGTTTGAGTAAATTCACGTGTAACAAAAAAGAGAAATATAATTGACAATAACATATGTTGCATGTGATAATTCAAACAGATACACGATTCCAGTCCTGTTTTATAAATCTAAGCAATGTGGTAAAATTTAGCGTATAATATGTAAAAAATAGAAAAATGTACTATTTGTCTTATGTAATGTTAGGTTTATGTAATTGCTATAAAGAAATCAGTCAGTAACCATGTGCCAGTCTGTGTTAGGTAGAAACGAAAAAGATAAATACCATATGATTTAAACTAAACCTTAGTGTGAAAATTGATTCATGAAGATTCTGAGCAGATGAACAAGTCCATATATCGTTCAAGTGACGGCTGTAAGCGCATTTGTGAATAGAAACCCGACATATGAATCAAATGTGATAAAGGTATATCTACTTACTAAATTTGATGATGTATCTATTTTCTTGCGTGTGTCTGAAGGCCTATTCAAAAGCAAACTGCTTATTTCCGAACCCATAACCGCAGTTACGTAAACCTTTGTTATGTTTTCATGTGTTATAAACATTAGATCAGTTCATTTATTCGAGCGGCGAGCTTCTAACTTTTATGGTAATATGTTTTGATTTTCTCTAGTCACGTGTCGGGCAGACGCATTTATGCTCTAAACAGCTAGAACCTACTTAGATTAACTGCAGAAAAAAACTTATTTAATGAAAAAAATATTAAAATATAAAGTACAAAAATTAAAAAAGAAAAACTAAAATGATAAATTTTCATAATACCGAGTTCGAGTGAATCTTTCAACACATGCAAAACTTCTTTTGAAAATGTGAGCTGTCTGCTGCGTTCGAACACACATCTAATCTGCGTGTATGTATGTAGAAACCTGACGGCGGTGTTTGATATCATAAATTAGCAATAAATCGATCAGGTTTTTTATGCGTTCCGCAAATTCGTAATTTATGGGACTTAATTGTTTGTAACATTTAAATGAATGTTATTATTAAATGACTCAGAAAATTTAGGCCCAACCACTTATTTAAGCAGTTACTTCGTACTGGATGTTTTATTTTATGGCAGTGAAACAGTTGGCCACTTATTAAAAGCGTAATCCAATGTCAATTAACCTACCGGACACATCTATGGAAAAAATCTTATTAAAGAGTATTATCTATCTAATACATTTCATAACGTGTCTTGTTTTTATTAGAAGGTAAATGTAAACATAAACTGACCCTTTTCTAATACAATATCTTCAGTTTTATGATATGTATTTGCACACACTTGCCATAATACCAATATATCTTAATTGCTTACAACTATGTTATAGGCTTATCGTTTGCATATAGTAAGGATGACCTTAACCCAGCTTTGCTTCACCTTATATTGCTTTTAGTCCACACATATTTATCTGCTTTTTCTGATAAAGAATAATAAAGGTTCTTTGTTTAGTTATTGATTATTTTCTACCACAAGCCGATCCTCGATCTTTAGCACTTTGATTAGAACTTTAAGGCATGCAAGAAAACAGACGTACTTAGGAAAAGAATTTATAATTAAATAAAATATACATATAGTTGACTTAAGAAAACGCTCGAATTTTTTTTTGTTTTGGGTACAAATGTGTAATTAAGCCTCAAAGTAATCATTTTTTTGGTTTTTAATTTTCACTGTAAAAAAATTGATTTTTTTTCAATTCTACATTTCATGAAATTCTACAGAAATAACATTTTAGTTATAGTGGATACAACGCCTTTATACTTTGAAACTGCATTAACTGCGTTATGATTTTGCTTATTTCGGTCATAAATCAAACAAATGTTTTCATTGTTCTGATTTGCCTGGCGAGAGTAGACAATGTTCAAAATAAACTGTAACCTACATAGTCTTAATCATGGTACACAAATAAAACATACAAGTTGGCAGTTTAAAACATTTTTACTCGCCCGACAATACATTTTTTAGTTCAGTATAGCAGAATACAATATTATGTTTTGAACAGATGACATTTTCTTTATTCATACGATAATTAAACGGAAACGGTAACTTTTTTTATCTTTCATTTATTCTAAATGCCATTAAAAAACAACTTTTTAAAAGTGATGTTGTATTCTCGAAATTAGTTTATTCAATTGGTCTTCCGGTTTTCCATGACTGAAAAATGAATAATTTCAAAAGTCTGTTTTCCTGAAGACTCGTAATATTAGTATTTCGACAAATATTTAGACTTGAACACGCATTAATTCTATTACATATACATGATTCCATATAGTTCTACTTAATCGCTAAATATATATATATATATATATATATATATATATATATATGTATGTATATTGTTATCATATATAAACTAGAGACGATTTTCCCCAGTACCTTCTCGGAGAATAGGAAAATAACCAAATATATCACAGCTACTAAACTCACCATTACATTACACTTATTAACTCGAACGTGTTTTAGTACATTTGTTATTTGTTTCCCAGCTAACCCTTAATATTACATTTGGCCCGCCATTCACGACTCTCCAAAAACCCAACTTCATATAGGTGGTAGCAAAAACTTTTCTCCCTAACACTTATGTACTGTCACTACACTCATCGACACCGGGAACTAATACACACAGTTTAATTTTCACAAAACAGTCCGTACTTATTTATTATTTGTCTGGTATTAATTTACTACATAATATAAAGGGATACGCAAAGACTTAATGACCGCTCCCATTCACTCCGATGATTTTCCGCGAATATCAGATTACGTTCTTTCTAATTCTACCATGTATTTTAAAGACTTAACTGTGGTGCACTGGGTAAGAAGGCAGGTTTCATGATCGCCTGCTTCAGCGTCCGATCCCATTCTACGCGGCCAAATTTTTCTTTTTTTTTATTCAAAACATTCGCCAACACGGTAACTATAGGCCGTTGTTTTTTCATTCGACGTCATGCAACAAGTAGTACTTTCTCCCGTGCAACGCCGGACGAGGAGTTCCGCTAGTTAAATATAAAAGTGTATTAAGCAACAGAAAACTTAATTACGGACTTACGCCCTGATAAATGCGGGTAGTAGTGGTTTCATGCTGTAAGGCATGTGTTCAAAAACGCGGCCGTGTAAGCTTTTCTTTCATATATATATATATATATATATATATATATATATATATATATATATATATATATATATATATATATAAGTTTATACACGTATATATTTATTTATAGGTATATATATGTGTGTGTATATATATATAGGTGTGTATATATAAATATATACTTTTATATATATATATATAAATATATTACGATATATATATATATTTATTAATATATATATATATATATATGTATATATATATACATATATATACATATATATACATATATATATATATGTGTGTGTGTGTGGGGGGGTGTGTGTGGACGTGTGGTGTCAGTTGATTTTTCTTCAACTTCTAAATATGAGGACGCGTATGCAGGCAGGATACGGATCAAATATATAGTTTATATTTTTTGTAAGCTTCTATTAGAAATTTAAGAATAAGAAAAGAGACAAAATACCTTCAAAGCATATTTAAGATTCCAGAAAATTTTAATTGGTTTCCTTCGTAAATTGTACATTTAAATGCACTTTTAGATTTTATGTAAATTCTCTAAACTTTCTTCATATACGGCATAATTAAACATCATAAACACACGAACGCACACATACAGACATACATACATTGAGTTTTATGCATATAGAACATGAATAAAGGAATATTGAAGTCAACCGTCTAAAATGTTCATATGTCATGCTATTTCGCTTTCAGCTGCACATCCCTAGGTAATCAACTTGGTTTCAATATATTATCTGAAACGTGTTTATGCATATTACTCTTTTTCATGATACCAGTTCTAGACAATTTATTCAAGTCAACTTACTACAGGCTTGCCCTCTTAAAAGTATCTCGCCATCTCAGTTATGATATTTTGTGTGGCATACGTTCAAGATGATTTTTTTCGAATCAATATTTTTGGGGTTGTGTTTTTTCTTATCCAGCTTTTTCAGATTCAAGTGAATCTTTTACAAACAGCCTTGGCGAAATTAGTATTTGAAAACTTTGCCTCAATGTGGTATTTTTCTTACAGCAGAAAATAGTGATTGTAAAATGTTATATGTGAAATGGATCAATCATACAAGCGCGATAAGCTTACATAGACAAGTAGCCGAAAGCAAACTGATCAGCTAACGTTAGAATCCTGTTAGGAAATGACAGGAAACAGGCTTTGTGAAAAGTCGGAAGAAACAAAGTCTTAAACTAACCAGGATGTCTGATGTCTGCATTATACTATAGCGCATTACAAATAACCCTTCGGAGACTAACACACTGAGGCCGTGTATGATTAACATCATTTAAACGTGTATAGACACCGTTGACTATTGAATATCTGACAAATAAAATAATTCCTTCCATTTACTCACTCGTATATGCATTGTTGTAGTCGAATAGTAAACGGGCCTCTTTTAATTGGCTAAACTGTTATTCCCTTCCTAAGATGATGAGTAATGATTTGTTATTCATGCAGTCATGTTAATTAAGTTGCGTTTATTTCATCATAATTGTTTGGCATTTTTTAAATCCTTCAACGTATACCATGTATACAATCGTCAATACAGTTTATAGGATTTTTTAATGGCCATTGTTCCAGACAAGGCATGGCCCCACTGGATGTAAGGAGCTAACGATAACGAAACCACCGGAAGTGACTATTGGCCTTAGTCTTGAAAGGACAAAGGCCTAACAGGAAAACAATCAGCAGGAACAGAGTTCCACAAGACTGCAGTTCTTGGAAATAAGCAAGTGGTAAATCAGATTACCGGTGAGTTAAAATAACGTGTTAGGAATATTACCATAAATAGTTAGCGTGAATAAATATGGCTGTCATTTTTTTGTCAGACAAAAAATATTTAGAAAAATGAGATTACCTCATATGAGTACTATATATAGAAACAAGCATCTGTTCCCGTGAAATTTACAGGACGTGAGCGATCGAAAACGTGAGAGAGGTTGCTATGTTATTGAAGAGATCGAATGTGAAATTATTTTTAAATGCTCGTCTTCAAAAGTTTAATTTTTTTTAGAAATAGTATTTCCAACACAAAGCTACATTATATCTACATCGCTAACTACATCACACGTACTTGAGTAGGAGATTCGTCTGCGAAATATTCATACAGTGAATGATGCGTAAGTAGTTTTCAAATATATTATACGTAAGATTAATGAAATTCATACGGAACTGACATTTACTTCATCATCACATACCTGACAACCTACCCCGGCTATTGGAGCTTATCAATAGTCTATTTTACATGTGTCTGATACTAATGAAACATATCTGCAGTCATTTGAGATAGACACATTCACGTGGGTTACAATCTGTCGACAGCACTTACAATGTGTATTACTGTCGTTCAATATGCACCAGAACGAGAAGTAAATACTATGAACAGAGAAAGACAGATTATTAGAGAGACAAATATGGTGCTACATAACAACGGAAAAAAATAAATGGGTCTGCTTATATTACCCTTGAGCAATGTTTGAATATATTATCTATTATATGTTTACCCGGGATATGTTTCTGGAAATTATATTTGTAGACAGACGGATCCAAAAATAGTGCAGAACAAAAGATTGTAGAGTAAACTAAATTGGACACACATTTTAAACTGGAGTCCTTGGGTAATTTATGCGTTTTTGCCAGGTTACATCTGGTGTTAGCTATAAAGGTATTTACAAGGAAACCTATAACTATGTTGGTGAATGATAGCAGGTGGAATTACAATATCAGGAAGATCTCAGGAGTTTAGTATATCAATGTTCTTGTCCTATAAATTACAATGTGGATAAATAGGTTTTACTCTTTTTTTTTTTAACACTGGCTGATGGAGAACTAGGGGTTTTCTTAACGTGGTCATACTTTATTTGAGAGACACATTTATCCGACGTTTTTGTTCACGCATAAAGCCCACGAACGTGACAACCAATCTTCACAACTGATTTTCTCAGAGTTAACCTGCTTCTATAAAATTCTATTTCAGGGAACATCCTTCTTAGTTTTCTTTTCTGTCGTTCTCTCATCCTATGGAATCCAACTCATTCCAAGTTTGATTTCATATTAATCTCTTTTGGAGGCGATTATTCCACCTATTTTCATACACATGCCTGTCCTCTATTGCCCACCCTCATCAACTGTCAGCTTTTAATGCCTAGGGATTTTTTAAAGCATTTTTTTGTCATTAATGTTTCTTCTCCAAGAAATAGAATATAAAATGTGTATTTTTTATTAAGCTTCCCCTGCGCATTTTGGTTTCTCCTCACTTTGCTCTCTTATATATTTATTTTAATATTTTATTTCTCTCAATCCTTTTTTTCATGTTATTATTTTAATTTCTAACATGTTGGTTTCTCTTATATTGTTATTAATTTTATCAGAATTGATAACCCAACCCTCCAATAGTGTATCCTCCCTCGGTTATTTGAACATAATCATGGTCACAATCTAAGTTATCTGTTGTTTATGTTTTCTGAATATTCAGTCTAAAAAAGTATTAGTTTTCGGTTTATTCTTATCTAGCTGATTGGCAGTTTGCTCGCCCATCTTTGTGTGTAGTCTTCTACGTGACACGTGTGCTATTTCTAGTGTTATTCATTTGAGCCAGCGACATTTTTCAGTTTTAACTCTAGTATTTTACAGCATTTATGTGTTTAATTTTCTTTGTTGAACTCTATTCACACGGCAGGTAAGTGAACTAGGTTGATGCCCATTTTCTTTAACTAAGAGATGACTGTGCTTAAATCATCTTTAAGTGACTAAAAATATAATCGTCATAAAATGTTCTCCCATCAATATGCAAACAGCAATTAATCATCTAATTACAAATATTTTTTTTCTGATTAAGGTAATTAAACTAAGCAATATATGTATAATTTCATAGTGATGTATAGTTCAACCTAGGTTTAAATCTTCTTACCATACCTATGTAACCTTATGGAAAATCATAAATTTCACACGTATAGTACTGCTGAGTAATACGTAACATTGCACACCGACGTTTTAAACGTACGATTCAGTCCATGAATGAAAAAGTAGATATAATTTAAAGAGCTTGACTAGATTGTAGCGAAATCTAAGAAAATATTAAGATAATTTAAAAAATGGATTCAAGTAATTTATGAATTTTATTTGTGCGTATAAATACTTTTTAAATACGAAAATGAACAGAATTGTTTCAACTAATAATTTTGAAGACATTGTTAAACAGGAAAAATGGAAACATCTATTTTTTGTTATTCTCAGTCGAAATAAAATGAACGAAACTGAAATAAAGTTTAATAAAAGAATAAAACGTTTCAAATTGTATAAATAAATCAGAATAAAATTGGTCGAGATTTCTTTTATGATGTTTGCATTGAGATTTTGTTTCCACTTTTTCTTCTATCTTTTCTTCTTGCCATTTTCCTTTTATTCAAGAATTCTTTTGTTTGTTCAAATAGAAGATCGTAAAAAATGAGTTCATATGATGGTTTATTGGTTTAATCTTTTTTGCCAATGTCTGTCGTCAGATTCAAGTTAAAAGTCAATATTACGAAGTACATCTTAGTCATTCTCTCTCTTTCTATATATATTTCTATATATCTAATATTCTGTCTCTCTCTATATATAAATCTATCTATCTATCTATCTATCTATCTATCTATCTCTCTCTCTCTCTCTCTCTATATATATATATATATATCCCTATATATTAATTTATTTCATCTGTTTGAGATATCGCACACGCTTATAGGCAATTCAAGTGTAACGCAACTATTATCATCGGCATAGAACAATATTTAGCAAGACAGTAATTTAAAATAATCGAATATAGATGTGAATGCACTAATCGAAATAACTGTTGCATATACTGGCACACTTTGAAATTATAAATTAAATTAACTGCTTAAATAATGGTGTATCAACCTTTTTCGGTAAGTTAATAGCAACATGTACTAGATATTGTAAACAATTATTCATGAATGTTTAGTTGAACAACAATTATTATGTATCAACAATTATTATGTATTTCAATAGAAAAATTTGAGTGGCATCTTAAAGGTGTAAGGTGGCCTCGAACTGGAAATCTATTAAACTACGTAATTCCGGTCGGTATTTTTTTTGTATTATTCGCTGTGTAGACCTTAAACAGAAGAAACGTGTCCGGTGATCTTTTATGAATGGAGAGGTGCGGGCACTTGTAGTTTTGATAGATGTAGCGAGATGAGCTATCTGTCTATGTATTTGTCTCTTTCTCTCTTTAACGCGTACAAAAGTAGGCTGCATTTCTTACGTTTTTTTTTGTCTGTTAATGTTTTTATTTTAAATGAACCTTTTTTTATAAACACCAGCGTCCGAGGGGGTCTATCAACAGACGTGTATAACTTGTGTTATCAATGACGACACGGGCGTATACTGGATTACAACCTATCGGTAAATGAATATAACAAAATTATTAACCAATGGACTGCGTTGAAATTAAGTTTTCATACCGTTTCATAATTTCATAAGTACGGAATTTAATAGGTGGATAATTAATAATTGATCTCTGAATTACCTTTTTTGTTCTTCGAGTATCCCCGAGATCGTACTTCATCAGGATTTCTCAGCTAGCTGGAACGATTCGAACTACATCGATCAAAAGGTGGAAAGCGTCCATGAAAAATTACCCATTTTATTTTCCTAGAAAATCTCTGAATAACGATGCTACTTGTAGTTACAACGATGTGGGCGGAAATCGTGTGTCTTCAGCTCCTGATCTTGGATTGTAGTACACACATCCGAGACATAATTATTTGTATCGACTACCGACGACGTTGCAAGATGGTAGTTCATCGGAGTTAACTACACGTCACACTGCAATGTACAAATTGGATATCTCAGGTTCCCCAATAGGGTTAGTAGTGCCATACTATTATATGGTATTCTCTGTTATAAATATTACTTACCTTGATGTTTCATGTGTAGCTTAAGAAGAAGGGCGTGTAGAACGAAGACAACGTAGTCGATATTGGCACGAGAATATCGATAGCTTGTATGTTATATAAATATATATTAACATTTATTCCAGCTTGGACCTTACTTATTTTTCCTGAAGCATACTCATTTGTGACAGCGCGCTTTCGAGATAAATCGTAGCAATGAACATCTGGGGAGAAGAGTTATGTGGTATCATGTTGGTACCGATATATATAGCTAGATACAGAGTAACTGATTAATCCACTAGGTTAATTATATGGTGTATAAGATATATCGAAATATAAGTTAATTGTTGCATAGATCTATAAGGATAGACGTTATTTGTAGTAGTTGGCACATTAATGTGCCAATAGTTCCATGAATACCGTAAACGACTGCAAATTTAGTGTGCTGTGTTAAATTCCACTCGGTACTATAGTACAACTTTTTGGCTACTATGAATATCTATCGCGGAAAGTAATGCACAAAAATGAGTCATGCTATTACTAAAAAGTGTTTCTTGTTCATTAATATGAATAGCATTTTTGTTGATCTATATATATATATTTATATATATATATATATATATATATATATATATATATATTGTTGAAGAATCCTTGTCTCTAGAGCGCAAACTTTAATAAAATAAATAAGAGTGGATTAGTTAAAGTCAATACAATAGAGTAACGCGTATATCCAGTTTAACACCTGGCCTTTAATATAACATATCCCTGATAAGTAATATGATTTTTTACCAATTTATCTTGACAAGAGCTTTGATTGGTTATTGCTGATTTCGAAAAAGAAGAAAAAGTAAAATAATATTTCTAATCATTTTCATAATGAATCATCGGCGGGGACATTTTTTCTTGGTGGAAATGAAAATGAAGTCAAACAAGTCGTCAGTTTATTGTTTCTAGCAGAGAAAAATAAAGAATCGACCAAAAACTATTACAATACTAAAAAGAAAATAAATGTTTACGATTGAATTGTAGACAAATCGATCGATTGATTTTACAAGAGGAAAAACAAAAAAGATGAATTGAAATCATTGGAACATTCATCAGTGATTAATTATCTGTTCGCATTGAGAAGTTACAAACAGAAAGGTGCACCTAAACGCAAAAATACGCCGCGATATATACTGCAGAAATACATGCTACGCATATATAGAAAAACCTTAGAGTGTACATATAGACGCAATCTTTTGAAGTTCGTCTGTTCATACACAAATAGAAATGTGATTGGCTGACAGAAAAGAATCAGCACAATACACATGATGAAGAGAGTAATGTTTTCCATGGCCTTACACAAGTGCAAACAGCGTATATATATAAAATATGTGTTTTATACGTTCTAGAAAATTAATATAAATTAATAGCATTAAAATAACCTTAGTATACTTTAACTACGTTCACTTAATTGATTATTTATGCTTACAACATACGTTCTCATGTATTTTCCAATAAAAACGGTACATCAATATCAGGTTGTAAAGAAAATCATGGCGTATTTTTTACTTCATCACTTTGCAGCCTTCTAAGTTGTACACAGTTCTAGATGTTTTGGTGAATTGATGTCTTAATATCTTGCTTTGCCTTTCTGATATAGTTATTAGTTAGAAAATATTAAGTTTAACGGTCTAAGACGTCAAGAAATGGATATTAGTAAGGAGTATCTTACACATTGCATGCTCTCTGAATTGAAAAATGGAAATTCAGCTGCAGAATCTACAAGGAATATTGAAACTGTCTATGGGATAAATGTTCTAAATGATCGAAAATGTCAACGGTGGTTTGCCAAATTTTCTTCTTGAAACTTTAATTAGTCAGATCGGCGACGTTTGGGGAGGCCAGAATCAATTGATTAAGACGCCATTAAAGACGCTGTGGAAAGTCAATCAAAAGCTAACAAGCAGAGAATAACCTCAACAATTCAATATAAATCATACCACAATTATTCCATGCCTTCATAAGTTGAGAAAAGTTTCAAAACTTGGAATCCAGGTTCCCCACAATTTGACTGATGCTCAACGAAATAAAAGATTGACTGTTTGCGAGAGAAGTTAAAATGTTTGCACAGCCGGGAATGAATCTGCGGTAGTAATTTATGAAACCGAGGTATCTTCTCAATTGTCGCAATGATATTGGTTGAGGAAATTGCTGCCACTTTTTCTGGCACGGGCGCACTACCTCGTTCATCGATTACGTGGCCCAATACTGTCAGTTGGGGAACTGTGAAAACACATTTGCTTACGCTGATGTTTAAACCAAAATGTGCCAGCTTATCGAAAACCTGTTCCAGATGTTCGGGATGTTCTTGAATATTTCGACTACCGATTAGTACGTCATCGATGTACGCAAAGGAAATGGTAATCCTCTCAAAACCTCGTCTATCAGTCTCTTAAAACTGTGAGCTGCGTTGTGCAATCCAAAAAGGATTGTTGTAAATTCATATATGCCAAAAGGGGTACTAATTGCTGTTGTTTCTATATCTTCTTCTGCTACTGGAATTTGATAATATGCCTTGACCAAATCAAGTTTTGTAAAAATCTTAGTTCCTTGCCGACCTATAACCAAATCATGAATATGTGGAATTAGATATCTAGCAGGAACTGTTTTGACATTGAGGATTCGAATGTCTCCACAGGGCCGCCAAGCCCCTGAATCTGGATTTGGTACCATGTGTAGTGGCGAGGAGTATGGGCTACTTGAAGAGCGTATTATGCCTAATTTTAGCATGTGTTGAAATTCGTCTGTTGCTATGTTTCACTTATCCGGGCGTAATCTGCGGAGAGATGCATGAATTGGTGGTCCCGTTTCTTTGATATGGTGTTGAGCAAAATGGCGAATTTCATCGGTGTGCTTTAAAGGAGTTGTTATTAATGGAATCTTTTTGAAAAGTTCCTGTAAATCACTGTTGGTTGGTAAAGCAGAGCTGATTCCCGTTGGTGTGTACACTGAGGTTATTCCTTTCATTGACAACTGTGTTTCGCTGTCGATGACGCAGTGTGTAGATATATCCACTGACAAACGAAAATGTGATATAAAGTCTGCATCGAGAATGGATGTTTTTACTTGGGCTCGTGTAAAAATCCATGAAAATGATCTTCGCAGTCCCAAATTCAGTGTCAATGATATTTCTCCAAAAGTTTGGATTTTAGATCCGTTTGCTGCTTGTAAAGTGTATGCTGATTGTATAGACTTGCTGTTTGGTTCTGGTGGTATTACACTGATTTGTGCACCTGTGTCGACTAAAAAAAGATATCCAGTATTGCTATCCCGGATGTAAAATAGACGACTCATTTGTTTTATTCCAGCAGTTAATGTCGTCTTTACTTGCTGCTGGAGGGTCTGTTTCCCGCCTGTGTCTGTTAAGCATCGAGGTTGCATGGTTTTATGCATTTCCTGGCCCTTTTCCCAAATTTTAAATGATACCAGCATGTATTGTATGTGTGCCTCTCTCTGGAGAAAGAATTTGAACGTATCCGACTATTCCTATGTGGAGAATATGAATTGTCTCGGAAACGTCCCTGAGGCCGGTAAAATTGATGGTCCTGGTTGTTGATTAGACTCTGGACATTGAGTGTCAATTCTGTTATGTTTTTCTCCAGCCTTGCTACGATGTCAGATGTGCCTGTTTGAAATGTTGGCGTTGAAGATGCATATACATTTTTTCCTGGTTAGGACTGTTGCTTTCATGAATTTTATCAGCTATATCTGCTAGCTTGTCTAAGCTCAGGTCGTCCGAGAGTGATGCCAGAATGTGTGTTGTATTAGTATGGAGTTTATCCGTCCATAACTTTTTCAATACTGTATCAGACATTGAATTTGTTCCTTACAATGTTCGCATCTTCCTCAAAAGTTGAGATGGCTTCATGTCGCCTAAATACAAATTTTTAAAGAGATCATGGTGTCGTCTTTCGTCTGACTTTCCGGTCCTCCTTATTATAGCATCCTCAAAAATGTTGTAGGTCTTTTTTCCACTGGCATGTAGTCCAAAAGATCGACGACTTCTGTGGCTACGTCTGCAGGTAGCTTTTCTACAACATATACGTATTTTGAATTTTGGGAAGTTATTTTTTTCGCGGTGAATATTGCATTTAGCTGGGAAAACCATGTTTGCACATTTTTAGGATTGTATGTAGGCAGGTTAACAGTCAATGTACATTCTGTAAGTTTGTTTGAAGCCATTGTTGTTTGAGTAACTGGAATTCTAATGAATAAAATGTTTAGCGGGGTCACCGAATTGGTGGGGCTACTAACCAATTCTATTATTGTTAAACATGAAAGAACGAGCAAAATATGCCAGTAATGAACACAAAAATATAAAAAGTGAGTATCCAGCACACAAATATTCTTATAAACAATACCATTTTTTTAACATGATTCATTAAATGTGTACAAATCTCTCAATGAAAGTCTGAGTAATGTGTACAGAAATGTCCCTTTTACTGTTTGTATAAAATGTCTCTTTTAAAGCTTGTTCTTGGAAAACGTACGTATTTAGATATGTGCGTAAATAGAGAAAATGAGCCGTCTCAACCCCTTTTTGCAGTGTAAGAATTATAGGAACGTAAGCCTTTTTGCGTTTGTTTTTTCGACGGTACTTAAAAGAAGAGAACAGAAAAGAAAAAAGTTTAAGTTTACTATTTGTCCTGTGTCCGATGAGGTAGAAGGGGGAGACGGTGTGGAGTGACAGTAAGACAGCAGCAGGCAGCTTCTTGCCCTAGTGTTTCGAGTCTGTTGACAGGAACGTCTTAATCGCTGGTGGAAGGGAAAAGAGGAAAAAGGCTGATTTTGTCATGGCTCCTGCTTTTATTTTGTTTAACCCTGGTTTGGCGGACGTTGTAGTAGACAATAACGTTATCAATATTTTTGGCGTTTTTAGCGCCTTTTTGCTAGACAGCTTGTGGGAGCCGATTTTATGGCTAGTTTGAGCGTTTTGTTGTTTAAGTGAATTTGCTATTGCTTTGTGTTTTTCTACTTACGCCAGTATGATAACATATAAGGATGCCAATCCAATATCATATTATGTAACACATTGTCTTGATGTATTGTCGAGTGCTGAAATGCAACACTTTTTGTAGGGACAATTTCGTGCTTTTTAAAATAGAGGTTATCGCGGTTTGCATTCGAACTCTTCAATTGCTCTATCAAGAAAAAACGATCAGCATAACTAAATAGGAAGCATGTACTGCTTCAGCATGATAACGTGAGACCTCACACAAAAAAACTCACTCAGGACAAAGTTATAAGTTTCAATTTGGTAGGTTTGCCTCATCCGCCTTATTCACCTGACATTGCTCGATTCGACTATCACATTTTCCGGTCGTTGCAACATCACTAAAACAACAAAAATATGAAAATGACAGCCAACTTTAAAATGACCGAAATCTGTTTTTCTTTAAAAAAAAAATCAGAGACATTTTGAAAAAGGCATCAAGAAGCTAGTGGGCTTTTGGGCAGAAGTCATAGAAAATGAGGAAAAGTATTGTAAAAATTAAAAATGCCTTAATGTGAATGTTTCAGATGAAATAAATGTGTTGAACAAAAACGACATTACTTTCTTTCTAACCTTATACATTAGCTACCTACTATCTGGTGAAAATTCTAAGAAGTGTACGTTTTCCAGGAAGTGTAACAAATAATGTTTCTACGTAAAAACTATGAAACCTTAGAGGGAAGGTAAGGTCGAAATCTGAATATCCAGGTAACAATACCTTTCAAGCAGATTGTTAATACTAGTAGGATATAAAACATGGACCACTGTTATACACATATACATGCATTACATTATAACTATATACATATACACACCCATATATACAACACACATAATACACATACAATCAAATAACGTATTACATCATACATACACTACACACATCCACACACCCTCATAAATAAATATAACAACTTAAACTAAAATCATCCATAAAACAATTGCACGCGTAGACTTAAAATCCTCGAAACCCGGAACATAATAAAAAAACAGCAACCTACCTTTAATAAATTATCATTTCATAATGGCACTAACGCCCAATGAGTATTCCTTAAGTAAAAAAAACAAAACAAGAAAACATATTAAAAGACTGACAACACAAAGACAAACGATAAGACACAATCTCTTGATGACGATCGAGCGATCGAAAGCGCTCAAAGATGGCCGACGATGCAAAAGTCGGAGCCACAATGTTTAAATTAACACCCTAACACAGCAAGCTCGCTCGCTGCGTCGAGAAACTAACATATAAGGTCACAAAAAGAGAAAGTGCCGTAGTCATTAACGAGACCTGCATTAATAATAGTTTGCTGTCTAAATATATATATATATATATATATATATACATATATATATACAGTGAGATTATCATTGTTTCATTTAGCAGTGTAGCTTTTTATTTACACGCTGCATGAAAAAATCTACTTCTGAATTGATTTAAACGAATTATTGATACCTGTGTTTAGAAATTAAGAATGTGTTTCGTTTAATTCAATCTATCTTTTATATTTATTCTTGCTCAATATTTGCTGTTCAGATACGAACGTTAGCTTTCGCTCTGAGTCGTACTTTCATTGAAATAAGTACCCTACGTGTGTATCACTGTTATTATCTCATAGGTCGATATGTTTACTGTATGTTAGATATTCAATATTTTCAACGAGAACAAAGCACACACCCTGAAAGTACACGTTTTTAATCTCAGTAAAGTTTTGATAGTATACTCTGACGAATGCCTTATTACATGCTAGTTTTGAGGAATAAGGGATTAACTTATTTTAATTCATCAAACACATTTTCCTTCTACACCAATTCTCATATTCCTCTAATTCCAAAGATTATGGACAGTATTGCTTTTCGCATACATATATGCACATTATTCCCATGTTATTAAGCGCTTTTCATCTATTAAATTACAATAACGATGATTTTTCCACAATACAATAACTTATCTGACTAGAATTACGTAATACCGTAATACTGTACACACTCTTTTTAGCTAGGAAAATGGTTTGTGTAAAACACATAGTGCCTTATAAAATGTCAATTTCGTATTTATTCTGTCCTACTGGTTTTCCATACGTCCAAATTGGCAGTTTTTTTAAGAACTGACGTTACGTTCGTAACTAGCCTAAACGTGCTACCAAGTACCAATTTCGCAATTTGAACAGCAGTTTGGGCAAAAAGAATATGCTTGTTGTTCAATCTACGCTTTATATTCATCATTTATTTCAGTTTTTCTGCACTAAGTTCTTACACTACACATTTTATGAAGCAGCCATTCTACAATAGGTAATTATGGGCGTGTCTAAAAGAACACATACCTTATCACATTAAGATATCTATCGCGCTATTGTGCATTTCGTTCGCTTTAAATTATGTATTCCTTAAATATATACACAAATCATTGTACTGATTAAATAGCATCAACTACAATTCCTATTCGTTTAGTCGTATACAACTAGAATAGTACCCATATTTACTTTATATGCATAAGTGTTTTGAAATGTTATTTAAACAAAGTATGTGATATAGCGAAACAGTATGTATGCCGATTACTATATATATATATATATATATATATATATATATATATATATATATATATATATATATATATATACACATATATATATCATAAAAAATGACACCACCATCTATATTCCTTGCTTTAATAAAAGCTTGTACCACTAGTAATTTATTTAATATATATATATATATATACAGTATCTACAATAAGTGAGTACACCCAACGAATGTTTTACTTTTTACTTCATAGAACTTTAATTTTTCGTAGGATTTAAATGAAACTCGATGTGAACATAGCCATGTAGTTGTTTAATAGCTTTATAAACTATGAAGGAACAAATATCTTTTCAATGCAAAAAAATTGAACAAAAACATTTGGAACAAGTAACAAAAAGTGAGTACATATGAGCATTTTAAACAAATAATCTTATTTTTAATACTTTGTATGGCCTCCATTGTTATCAATAACAGCAGACAACCTCCTAGGCATTGATTAGACTAGTTTATGACATGTGTCCGCCGGAATTGCATTCCATTCACACTTGATGACCTCCTTCAGTTTGTTATTATTTCTCGGATTTTTCCCTTCAATTTTCCGTTTCAGATGCTCCCACAAATGCTCAAGAATAGAGTTTATGGAACCAAAAATCATTTATAATGGTATATAAGAATTAGCGAGACATGGTGGATATTACACGGCGCTTTCTACATCATGAAAACTATTTGAAATAATAAATGTATGATAAGGTTTATACAATAAAAATGATTCTTTCTGATTTCATAGAAATATTTTTTGATATGTGTACAATATATTAAAAATTGAGTAAAATCGGAATATTTTACGCGACCGACATCGGACAATCCTCTCATGTAATGTGTGTTAACAGCGATAACCTAATACGAGTTTACAATGCCTTAGCGTAATAGTATAATGATTGTCCATGACAAGGAGCATGGGTTAATAATATGCCAATCTGTTTGATACGGGTATAGGCTTAACATATACAGTTAAAATTTCATGTTGGTGACCAAGTCTCGAAAAGGAGGTATATTTATATATTTGATCATCTGCATTTCAGTATGTAACATCTGTCTTACTCAACCTCTCGCTTTCTCTTTCTCACTGTTTGTCTGTATGTGTGTATGTATGTATGTATGTATGCATGCATGTCTGCCTTGATGTATCTCTCCTTATATATATATATATATATATATATATATATATATATATATGAGAGAGAGAGAGACAGAGAGAAAGAAAGAAGGAATAAGACAAGAAGTTCCAAGTAGTAAGGACATAGATATATCATATACTGAGTTACTTGTTAAACTTTAACTTCATACGAAATTACGAAATTTCTTTTTATAGCTTTTGATGTATGTATATGAAAATGAAAAGGTGCATTAAACTTATTTATCACTAGTCACCATGGCGTGGCGCAGGAAATATATAAATTATGGTGTATTTGGTTTCAACTAGATATGTTTCGTACATTTTGCTAAGACGAATTACTTCAATCAAAAAAGAAATTTAATCAGATAAAATATGACTTTCCTTCCAGTGTACGTTAATTTATTTTATTAGACATTCATCTTCCACATTATTATTGAATATTTACGTGGTTTGAAATTTAACTTTTATTTTTTACTCAAAAAAGGGGAAACCTGGTATATTTGTTTATATTACATTTAAATTTCCGCCATTTTGGTACAGTCAGGAAAACAGGTACTATTCGAGTTGTAAAGAATTCTACCATCTGTGGACCTCTACAATGAAGGGGTGGAATTTAGCTGCTAATCAGGTTGTTCGGGAGTATTTAGGTTGAGGAGGAAAATTGCATTAAGTTCGTTTGAACACATTACGACACTAACATTGTTACCGTCGTCTCTTGCTTAAACGTTTTTCTCATAAATACTGCTTAGATGCATTTCTTTATAGTTCGTCTAAAAGATAAAGGGTGCTAAATATTAGTCG
This sequence comes from Sepiola atlantica, assembly GCA_963556195.1. NCBI lineage: Eukaryota > Metazoa > Mollusca > Cephalopoda > Sepiida > Sepiolidae > Sepiola > Sepiola atlantica. Next base: position 114,487,861 of record OY744526.1, read on the forward strand.
GAGTAGTTAATTTCTTGGCGGGCCGTATTTCTGAGATGCCGGATGGCATGCTGTGACAAAGTAAGTCAATAAGTATTGTAACATGAGCCATTTGAATGCCGATAGTGTGAGTCTGGAGCAAGAAGAAAGTCTAGGGTCAGTATAAGTAATGTGGGGATAAGCAGATTAGATCTAGTGTTATCTTGGAGTTTTTTCTCCTCGTAAACAAGTTCCTTATATATGTTAAGAGAATATATATATATAGATGCATGTCTTTCTCCAGGGGATTATAGTTATAGTGATGCCGTCACTTTACAGAAATCGAACCCAGTGCGACAAGTCCACTGTAGACGCCTTTAACAATTATTACACAACGTTATTTCTCGCATATGGTGTATTACATATATTAAATCTAACTGCTTAATCAATAGTATTGGCGCATTTCGAGTTTGATATCTTCATAACATAAGACGTTGGCAGCAGCCGCAATATATATGAGAATTATGACCTATTTCTAGTTACAATCATATGACAACACTCATTTATAATAACAGAATAAGAGAAGAAACACGTTTCAAAAAATCGATCATGTCCAAATCAATACGAAGGTAATAACAATAATATCGATAACAAGTATTTTGAATCTGTGTTATAATGAAAGGGGAATAAATGTCACCTTATGTAAAAATTCTGCGAAAAATATCGAACAATCGTACTTGTGTATTTAAAGAGTTGAGCTTCTCTTCTTTATTTTACATTCATATTGCTGTATTTACTCAGTGCAATGTAAATAAGAATTCGTTTTAATTTCAATATTTACTAAAACGATTGTTTGTAATTATGTCTGAGCAAAGAATGGAAGTTAAATGTTTGATTGGAAAAAAACCGAATATAATTCAAATATGCCATAGAAAGGAAACGAAGACGAATGGAATTATTTTTAAAATATAAAAGTTGATGCAGATAAAGAAACAGACAAAAGTATCCGTAAAAAAAATTAATAAGTACATTAGTAATTTGTTAAACAGCATACTCCTGGCTGGCAACGTAAGGATGAGACAAAATATTATATGGGCCTTTGTTTTGAATATTGTATGAAGTATTGCCCAAGTTATATTATGTAAACGAAAACGTTGATAATTTTAAAAAGATTATTAATCTAGAAATACTGAAACGTTTAATTGTAGTTAGTTATCATAATTGATAAGATCTTTGTAAAAAAATCGACCCTGAAAAACGTTTGCAATATCAAGGTCAAAGGGCAAGATTCTTTAAGATGTTTGAGTTCAATGACTATAATATGAGACAAGTAGCGATCTTTACGATGGGCAGCACAAAGATTTTCCGCTGAAAGTGTGACAAACATTTTTCGTAATCTTGACCTTAGACCTAAATATCCCTAAATAAAATCACTTTTAAGTCAGAAAATGTCGAATATTCTTACTAAGCTTGATAACTATTAGTCAAGTTATGTAGACGCTATGCTGTACACGGACGAACAAACACACAATGTGGCCGGAAACATAAACTCTTCTTGCGGTAGTAACCATCGTTCAAAACATATATCAAAAGAATTTCGTCTCCAAAATTGACTTGCTTCAATTACGGCTACACTCAAAAGGGAGGAAATAACAGATATGTTGAAGGTGTGTCCTGTCAATCTGCACGTTTACTGATGTGAATACCTTTTCATATTCAAGGGTGCAGTACCTACGAATATGTTGTTTGGAACTTAAGGGTACAGATTGATCAATCAAAATTTATTTTAGCAAGGTGCTCGGACGAAGCAAACATGAATAGCATTCATTAAGTCGGCCCTTTTTTTAATACTAGACAAAGAAAATAATCACTAAGCATCAATTATTAACAAGTATGTCAGAAACAGAAAATATCAATTTATATTTTATGTGGAGACTTTTAGACATCTCCGGAATAACCACACGAATTGATTAAAGGATGGTTACTAGTCAACACATCAAGCTGATAAAAAATATCTGAGCCAAATTAGATCATCCTGATCGGAACTGTACTTTAAAAAAAGTTGCCAGTTCATACGTTAAGTCGTGTAGGTTCTATATTCTCACACTGTTTTCATATTAACATTTTTTCCACGGCATATTGCCACTGAAGAATATGGTGTTCTAGTAGATCGTCCCATATTTATAAACGCGGCAACATAAGTACAGTAGTTGGGCATGAAGATGTTTGTTAACATTACATTTAAATGTTTGATGTTAGTATGGTCGGTGACATTGTGAGCGCGAAGGTAATTTCAAACGCAACCGGTCCGAGTAAAGAAGCTAGTAGAGTAGAAAATCGTCGAGCATCTAGGAGGGATGTTGTTGCTATTCAGTTGGTTGGGGGTATTTTCGTGTAGGTGTAATAAGCGCAGTAAGTTCATCAAAGCATACGCCATGGAAGTACTTTTTCTTAATCCGGCCTTAGAGTTATGCTAGCTTGTAAATATGTTAAATGCTGTATGCTTTGGATTGTTCGGACTAATGTTCTTATAGTTGATGTTATTCTAAGAACTCGGAAATCATTATATCGAACTCGAGAATCAGTGTGAAATGTCGGAGGTAAACACTTGTTTAATCAACCGGGCTAGCTTGTGCTTGTGTCGTTAGCAATGACCGAGTAGTTATTCGTAATTTTATTCTTAGTATCGCCCGTACTGAGAATTGAACCATCACCCTACATAAACGTGTAACTTAGAACTGATTATTACTTAGCACTTATATGTGTTGCTTCCCAGGTCCAATATAAAAGGTAACATTGTTTGAAACGTTGTAACAATGACATAAAAATTAGAACAATATTCGGAATAAACGAAATGATACAAATTGTCAATTCTTATATAAAGATTTGTTGTAATGTGTATTTTGTTTTATTTAACATAACTCTCAATTATAGATGCATTTAAGCTTTCTTTATGAAATCTGACCGTAACTTCAGAACCTAGATTTAACTTAATTTTTGAAAAATTCAAATTTTTGCGTCCTCGTTTTAAATGTTGCTTTGAACGCCAGAATTGCCCGTAGCAAACAATGCTGCCCCCCCCCCAATAGCACTTTCTCTCATTCACAGTAAGTTGGTGCCAGAATTTACTTGCATAATAATTTGGCTCAGCCGCCTTTACACTTGCAGCGTTTCTCTTAGTTTCGATTATCAACATGTTTATAAGTAAGTCACAATGGGTGTATACTTTCTATAAAGAAACATACTATTATCATGGGAAACAATGACAAATTGTTCAATCAGTCAATAGATGTTGAATTCTTGGAACGAATATAAAGAAATATATCATAAATGTATTTATTTAATAACTATTACATAGTCGCTCTGGTTGTTCACAATGTTCTACAATTGAGCTGATTTTCTGTATCTCTCTCTCTCTCTCTCTCTCTCTCTCTCTCTCTATATATATATATATATATATATATATATATATATATACATAATAGTCTAATGTGTGTGTAGAAAACATTTTTTCTTTTTTTACCTATTTCTTAATATGAAGATATGTATATATATATATATATATATATATATATATATATATATATAACATTTATTTTAATTAATATTAAATTATTTTACCAGCGTGTCATGCTTATGCTATCATGAGTGTAGGAGATGATAAGTTCAGATAGTCGGAATATTCGTACACATCTACAGAATCACCCAAGACTCTGCAAGCAAGCGCTCTTACACAACAGCCACGGGTAATAACCACGTAAATAAATGGAATTAAATCCTCTTCATGCAAAGCAGTCATTTCCAGCAAACAATCGACATATTCTTTTTACGCACGTTATCAGCACATGCTATGTAGGTACGTGACAGTGTAGTTTTACTCCTTGAACAAGATTAACTTAAATGTTTTTAGGGGCTTATAAAAATAGTTATTTAAGTAAATATTTAATTATGTTTATTTACATAGGCCGGGGGGTCAAGCTTCATCAGTAGATGGGACTATAATTTCAGACAATTGCAAGTTTCAGACCCAGTAACAGAATAACCCTTGACTTCGCAAGCAAGCGTTGTAACCAAACGGACATATATATATATATATATATATATATATATATATATATATATATATATATATATATATATATATATATATATATAACGCAGTAGAATACAACATTTATGACATACTCCATATTTTGTAATGATGCTTAAAAATAAGCATCAACATGTATTATTATATATATATATATATATATATATATATATATATATACAGGCTGATTCATAAGTCACTTAGCTATTTATTCTTTAAATTCTAAAGTTAAAAAATACGGTAATACAAAAGAAAAGTTAATTCAACAAATTCATTCATGGGAGTTTTAAATTACAGCAAATTCTCAAAATTTCCACCTTCGTTCTGCATGCATAGCTCCATTCTTTTTTGCAAGGAATTTACGACTCTTTGTAGCGTATTTGATTGATTAATTTTAACAAACATGGCAGTGATTTTTGATTTGAGGTCGTCGATGTTAGTTATTGGCGTGGCAAAAACTTTGTCACGTAAATATCCCCACAAAAATAGTCCAACGGCGTCAAATCAGGGCTTCGCGGAGACCAATTGATTGACCCATCTCGACCCCACCATCGATTATTTACACAAATTTAAATAAATAAAAATAAATATATATAGAAACAAATATATAAACGAACAAATTGAAAATAACTAATAGCAGTAATTAGAGAGTAAGATGACAATTATCAAAAGATCATAGTATGTTTGTGCTTCAGTCTCGGAATTTTTCAAAAATTTAAACTATATGACAAAAATACAAAAAAAAACTTTAGTCCCATTCTTTCGGTGTCAATTCACATTTTACAGTCACTATATTAGTTTGCTTCCAAGAATTTACGCTAGTCTTAACATTATTTAAGGAATTATCAGTTGTTTACCATAAACAACTGTTTCGGGAATTTAAAAACAAAACAGTATTAGACCCTTTAACAAAAGTAAAGATGTAAACAAATATTGTAGATTATTGTAGGCAGTATGTTATCAATATTCCCTACGAAAAAAAATTGTTTTGTTATTATTCAAAGAAGCATCTATATAAATACATAAGCAAGGCTTGTCAGTTTGAATAGAACAATTTTGTGTGACACATAGGGTTCAGAAGTCACCCCGAAAAAGCCAATGTACCCCTGGGAATAGAGAATTGTGTATGTCTCCGGTGGAACTTCAAACAGAGCGTGTACGTAAAAGGCGTTGTCCCTGACGCGGGAGGGCGTGCACAACGTAGTTAGATCCTACGATATACAAGCTTCCTATATATCTGTTTTTCTATCTATATGTCTGTCTGCCGCCATCTTTCTCTTTCTCTCTTTGATGCGGCAGTCTACATGTTAAATCTCTCTCACTCTAGGTGTATAAATGGTCCGAGTTATCTACATAAAATAACATTCTTATAAACAAACATCAGCATTTGAGTTATTTTGTCTACAGACGATTGGAATACATGGGTGTTGGGCGACGCTCAGTATACGAGATTACCCACGGTCGTTAACTGAAAAAAGAATCTCAAAAATATTGCAGACAGTATCTGGTGCATACTATTATTTCTGAAGAAAGAAATCGTGTTATAGTTATTAAGGAAATTATAGCGATTACTGGAAAAGAAATAACAAATAAAAGTGTTGCTTATCACCTGAGGCATCCCTACCGAGAATGCCGACCGGGCTACCCAGGCATTTATGTAGGCCAGGGTGCTCTTCCGTTAGGACGCTAGACTTTTAATCCTACTTTCCTGCTATTGTGTCAAATCGTACCGTGTAGGATGGTAGATGAATACAAAAAGAATAACACATGAATGTAGGATAAAGTGTATCGTTTTTGGCCGGGATCAAAGTGTAGTATCTGTTCCGATGGATACTACACCGAAAAGAATGGTATTGTCTTGGCCTTCGGGGCTTGATTTACGCCGGCCTATGGGTGTGTCCTCTGCAGTTCTAGGAGGTCCACTGTCTCAGGCTTTGCCTTCTCACCCTTTAAAGAGGGGTTAGTTTATTGCTAATCGCCTGAAACGCCCCTACCGGGGAATGCCGACGGGCCTTCCCAGGCAATTATTAATGGCTAGAGTGCTCATCTTCTCGAGCGCTGGTTCATCCAATCCCACTTTCCCGACCTTGTGTCACATCTTACCGCTGTGGGAGGTAAATAAATAACATAGTATATTGTAAACTGTATTTTTCTTTGTAAACAGTATTTTCTGATTAGTTTTGAAAGTTTTTAAAGAATTATTTTAGCAATTATTAAAACTATGGTTTCATATTTATGACGGATAGATATCTAAATTACTAAAATGATAATAATGTGTGGTAGATAAACGCTTATCGGTAGAATGTACTGTTATTCCCATGCATAGTGAGCTTTTAAACTATGCTCTTTAATCAATACATTCTGAATATTATTAGTTTAAGTAAGCAGTTACTAAAGATCCTTAGTTGAAAAATCTTAGCGAAAACGTCTCATATTTATGAAGGATCAAATACTTCGCTCATTGGGAAAAGGTAAGTGAAAACAATTGATTATAATTTCGAAGTAGTATGCATCAGTTAAATTGCACTTTAAGCCTCACGTCCGGCGGTGTTATAGACTATATCGTTTATTGACAGTATTTGCTGAAGATTATTTTATTTAAATAATCTGTATCCATCTTTGAAAGCAGTTTAATCGAAAAATACGATGGAAGGAAAATATTGCAGCCAACAGAATAAACAATATGAATCTATGTATAATTGTTACAGCAAAATTTAACTTACGGTAAAAACAATAAGTATAAACTGTGAGTGGTAACTGCCGGATGGGAATGTTTGAAAATCTGAAAGTGTAAAATCGAAACAGTGTTACATTTATTTCATAAACATATGCTAATACTTATCTCTGTACTTATATTATATTTTATAATGGCGACAATGATTCGTCATTCATTAATGCAGAAAAATCTTTGTAACCTAAAAATACAAAAAAGATAAGCTACTGTTTGTAACACAAACTCCGTAAGCCAGATTAAAAAGTTAGCTAGCTTTATAGTATACAATTAATACATTTGTCAAAAAGATTAATTTTACACTGTATTTTTCTCTGTATGTATGTCTCTGTCCCTCTCTCTCTCCTTCTCTCTATCTCTCTCTCTCTCTCTCTCTCTCTCTATATATATATATATATATATATATATATATATATATATATATAGAGAGAGAGAGAGAGAGAGAGATATGCATATTTATATATGTATATCTATATCTATATATATGTATATACATATATATTTATATATGTATATGTATATATATACATATTTATATATGTATATATATATGTATATATATATATATATATATATATATATATATGTATATATATATATATATATATATATATATGTATATATATGTAAGGAAAAACAACCAAAAAAACAACAGTACAAATAAAAATAATATTAAACTAAACAACTCAAAAAATATTGACATATACTATTGTAATTAAAGGCAACACCACTTTAGATTAGAAGAAAACACCATAAAAATATTATCACAGATACATATCCCCAATTGACAGTAACAATAACATTATACTCATTATTTACTATAAAAAAATGAAAACCTAAAATATTTTAGTAAAAACAATTCTTCCTCAACCCAAAACCTATTAGAAAGAACCAATCCTTTTTATAAGTTAGAATGCCCTATGGGAGAATGTAACTCTCATAATAATAAAGCTAATCGCTTCATTGCTTTTACAAGCACTAACGTATCCCGCCGCCTCACCATACATTTTATAAACATTAGCGCAATTTACCAACATATACAAAAACATATCTTCCCTTTCCTATGATTTAAAATACATTCTTGTTTATAACACTAAAATTTTACATTCTGAAATTAATTTTTAAAAATGAAGAATACTCGAAGCTCTCTACATGAAAACACAACAACCTAAAATTAATAAGATCGCATATGAAAGCAGTAGTAACATTTTAAAATGCGTAACGCAATGCGATTTTGTTATGTGATTCCATCCAGCGTTGCTGCAACGTCTGTTTAAAATTATCTTCTTCCTCCAGCTTTTTTGTTCATTTGTTTTGACACCTAAGGATGATTCGACGTCCAATCGAAAACGTTCGTGAAACATGTGAAACCTGTGGAACATGTTTTTTAATACAGAAAAGACCATCAGAAGAATTGAAAAAATAAATGTGTAATTAAATAGACGAAGTCTTTTATTTTTAACGATGTTTGCCTATATATATATATATATATATATATATATATATATATATATATATATATATATATATATATATATATATATATATATATATATAGGGTTGTCTAAAAATCAGCGGTATAAGTTTTAAATTATGGTCTATATGTTAACAGTAACCGTGGTTGGGTTGAAATTGCTATTATAATAGCACTCTATTGCTAATCCAATTTTCTTTCAAATTTATTAATTTATTCTGTTTATTGTTTTGTTTTGCCTGTAAAATTTATTTATGTGTATTTAGTTTGCTGTATTATCTGACCTGGGAATATTCATAGGATACTGACAAGCCTCCTATGCTGTCTATGAAAAGAGCCCGTACCGATTATGACGATTAGTTATTACTAATAACCACAGGGCTTTTATATTTGTTCGGTGGTATGTATCCAAGTTATTGTTGATGTATATAGCAAAACCAGTGCTAGGCTTATTTAACTGTGATCCTGTCATGGAAATAGTTTTTTTTTTATCTATCCCATACTTTGAAATAACAGCATATAATCACACGTTTGGTATATATTTACAAAACAGATTAAAATCAATATTTGTTATTATGACTTATCTATCGGAAACATAGCGTTCCCATACCCATGCTTATTAGAAATGCTTTCCATATTTACACATAAAGAAAACAATATCCACGTTATGGTATTCATTATCCAAGGAGATAAAAATATCCTTATAATAATAATACACGGGTCCATGGTCTCAAATAGTGTATGGCAAAATCCCCGTAAATGAATGTACCATGGATTGTTACGGAGAAGACTTTCTCCGATTTTGATCATTAACTGTCTTAAATATTGTTAATATTGGCACAAGCGATAAGATTAAAAAAATGTCGCAACACATTTTTGTAAGTAATTATCCTAACACTAGTAAGCATATTTTTAGTGGTGATCTGTACGTCCGCTGATCTATTTCGGCATATATCTGTTAGGAATATACAAAATACTTATGTCGATCAATCTAATAACGTCACGACAAAATTATATTTTTAAGACTTTGGCACGTCCATCTTAACACGCCCCTCCCCCTTTTCCGGCAGCACGACGCCAGGAAGATATGTTCGACGTGACAGTTAAAAGAAGAGAAATATCTTATTTTCCGCCTGGCTGAAGTTTTCAAAGAATATTCGGTCGTTGTAGCCTTTGACAGTTGTCTTCAGTCAAAGCAAGCATGATTTGTTATTTAAAGCCCGCCGACTCTCGTGAATGTTTACGATTTATTATTTTATTTTGTATAAATAAGATGATTCTATTGTTGGCATTGATTTTCGCGATATCTTTTGGAAAGAAAGCGGGTACTTAGAGAAGGGACCACGTTAATGTTGCCACAATCTTAAGTGAGTAAATGTATTTATGTAGAACGAACTGGATTCAAACTTGGCACGACCAGCTTATATGTCCGTGAGGTTAACAACTTCCTAGTGTTTACGAGTAGACAGAGCGTTTAAATGAAATAGTTTTTTTTATTGAGAAAGAAACATTATATTAAAAATGGAGGAGTTATATATTGTGAATTAATTAGTCTACAACAAATGTGAGCTGTGATATTTAATTTTACAGTCATAGTAATTTGCTTTTCAAATAAAATGAGGAATTTTTTATGGAACAGATATTGTCAAACAATCGTTTCTATTGTTTTCGAGTATTATGACTCTCTTTTTAATTTGAGAAAATAGTAACTTTCTAACTATATGTATCACTACTTGAAGCGAATAACACATTTCACGAGATCCTTTCAAAATATACAAGCATTCCCTCTATATCCCTTTCTCTATCTCCCTCGCACACACATACATACCCCTTCTCTATCTCTTTCTCTCTCTCTCACTCTCTCTCTCTCTCTATTTCTCTCTCTCTCTCTCTCTCTCTCTCTGTTCATAATATGTTTGAATTTATATCCTGTTCGGAAGCGGATATATTATGATACAGATAGGTGATTTTACTGAAATTGTAGTTCGCCGTTATTATAAAAATATATAATTCATAGGAAGAAGTTCTTGTGCTACCTAATTTGTTCCAGGTCATCAGACGAAGCGGAATCAAGCCTACAATGGGTTATTATTGACTTGATTTTAAAGATAGATATATGAAAACCAGCGTTTGAAAACTATTGTATCGAGTTAAATGGCAATATGAATTCGAGGTCATTTGCCCATTACACATAACTAAATAAATTATTTTCATTATAGATAATTTCAAGTGAATTACCATAACTGAAGGTTAAATGATGGAACTCGCTGTGCGTTACCAATTATGTAATACATCGAACAATATGTCAGCAATTCTCATAGCAGTATTCGGAAAGTCATTGGCAGAGATAACCCGAGGCGTCTGAATATATTCAATGTTGTAAACATAAAACTTTACACGGAAATATTGCTTTTATTATTTATTTATTTATTTATGTAGTTATTTGTTTGTGTGTTATGCCCCCTTGGGCATGTCCTCTTTAAGTATTTTCTCAATTCAAGTGCAAATAAAACATTTTAAAATAAACTCTTAGTACAGTATCGATATCCAGATCAAATTATGTCAAATATTTCATTTGAGTACCCCTCAATTTTTCCCTCCTTATGGCGATCTTTATATTAGGTCAAAGATTCTAAAATTATTAAATATATTCTGATATAAATACTTCAATATTTATTACAAAACTATCATATGCGTCTACTCTTTGGAGCGGTTTTCCTTATCCTACTGTTGATATTCACGATATTTTCTTTGCTGTGCTCTCGTTATCCCTTTTTGCGTGGGGCTCTTGCCTAAGTACGAATTTACTGCGACTGTAGAATGTGCATATACCTCTTTCTCTACCTACGCACATTAGTATCAATTAAATTGCTTTTGTTGTGTTGTAATGTCGCTTACAACAGTTCGATTGCTACGGTCTACTCTCACATTAATTCAACATGGCGTGTGTGGTCGAGTTCTGATGCATTCATGGCAAAGCTGTGTAGACATATATGTAGGGTTCTTTTTTAAGAGAAATGATAAACCATGGGCCAGTTTCGTTGGATATACACACCACATCATTTATTATGTTGTCTTGATAGGCGTTAGGGCAACACAGATAACCTGGCTACCATTTATTTCCAGCCTTTTCAATTTTCGGAATTCTTGAACGTATTACACAGCGTCAGTTCTGTCCAATAGTCGTTTTTGAGTAAACTCGCTTCTTCGATACTGTATAGCTTCTTGTAGGATTGTCTTTGCAAGATCTGATGATCGTTTGCTATACCACCTCATGTTCTCGGTTTGTAACAGGGGTCAGTAGAACTTTATATTGCGCATCCATGAGATGTTGAAAATCTCTTAGAAGTATTTCATCTTTATACGGGCAAGAGAGTCAGTAGACGACAGTCAGGGTCCAATACTGGTACACGCGTACAGTAATAGAGATGTTCAAGGAAAGCTTAAACCTGTTTTTTAGCTGCGACTGAATTTTCTGTCATTTTGGTCACACAGTAATTAACACGATTAATAAATTAGTAAACAATTATTATTATTAACTAATTATATATGAATATATAGAAATAGGTAATGATATGTATTTCTCATGAAATTCTTATGTCAATCAAAAATTCGTCTGTAGTTTAAGAAATACAGAAACAAAAAAACAATTTAGAATAGGTAATTTTTTAAAAAATGTTGGTATTTTTCTCAAATAAAAAAAAACAAATACACTCTGTGAAACGCTCTATATATTTGTTATACGCAAACCGAAACATGTGTATAATAAAACGCGTAATCACAAGTATGTATGTAGTTACTACTATCTGATATAATATCTATATAAACGGTATATAAGAAAAATCATGGTCCGCTTATTAAATAAGTTCAATTAATTTGAAATTGACCGTTTTAACTTTACCGTTCGTTCGGGAAATGAGGCCAACTTTCGTATTTTTTTTCAGTTAGATACTTTGATCTTCCGTCTGAATATGTAAACAACAAATTGTATGTTGGATTAAGGAATCTTTGTGGTCGACGGCAGTGAGAATCGGTGTGGGTCAAGCTGTGGAAACCCTTGGGCTGGGTTGTCTTTTTTCGAAAATATCACATTGTGCATAGTATGTACATATCTATAGGATGAAAGGGATCACCGACGGTTCGCCGCATGGTCCCGTTAAAGGGTGATCACGGGCGGTCACTTGGCAAGATCGAACAGGGTTCGAACCGCATGCGTTAAAATTGCGAACGGGAGAATGACGGAGGTGTGGCCATTCTGTGGGGACCACGAAAGGACGGTGGTCAGCCATGGGAATTGCATTTTTGTGACCCAGGTTTGGCCGCGACTACATTGATACATATGGTGTGAGTGGTGTTAAATTTAAAGTTTCGAGATGTGGTCCCATCTTGGGATTTTAGATGTTTGCTGGCATGTGCGCGGAGATGACTCTTCACCCCCCACCGCATAGTTAGAATCACGGGAGGGTGCGAAGTGTATTGATGTTCGCCACACATCAAAGGGGTTTGGGAGTTAATTGGCGGGTGCAGCGCGACTTACGTATGCGTGTCGGGGACAGAAAGAACCATGGTGAGGGTCGATTTTAGCAAGGAGGTACCAGGTGTTTATTGAATTTAATGATAAGATTATAGGTGGGGTCTGGTCTTTGGTCATTTGGCGTGTTCCGGGAGCCGTGATGATTCGGTGTGACATATCACTCTATCACCGTATCGACTAGTTAAAGCCATGGTATGGGGTCCTCCACGTTTGATGAAAATGAGATCGGAATTAGAGACACGGATGATTGTTCGCGGACATTCGCGCCGGGGGAACTGGGATGTCCGAAGTATATGGCCCAGGTGTACCAAGCAGTAGGGAAACGGTATCTTCTATGATTTTCGCGGGCTGACCAGATAATGACATGTTAAGAGGAGAGGTTTCTGTTTTTGTTCCCCTATATCGCAGTAGTACGCGTAAATTGGTAATCGTATACTGATGATGCGAAGAAGGGGATGCGTTTGTGTATTTAAAAAAAAGAAGGTATTTGGCAGTGGATTTAAGTATTAAAGAGAAAATATCTTCAAGGAAGAAATTTTGAAAGATAAGGAAGAAAGGTATGTTAGATCATGCGGCCCTGCATTTCTAAAAAGAGTGTGGGTCAATAAGTATTACTTGTGACCTGGGTGAATTTGTGGGATTGAGTGCAGTTTGAACTGACATCTATATTATTATTTCCCACAAGTGATTCGTTTTACTAAATTATAATAGGTTGAGAGGACCTGGCTTACCTCAAGAGATTTGGGGTCATTAAATGCCAGAAAGTGTAGGGATTTTCGTTCATGACAGCACAAAGGACTGTGACGTCACTTGTTGTTGTCGGAGCGACAATCGTGATAGTTCGCCAGTCGAAGTTGAGGCGACAGAAATTGCTAAAGGATGTAGACGAAAAGTTTAGGACTGAATCTCTAAGATGAGACAAAAATCCACCTATATCCCCCCATCTAGTTAGCAGTTTTGTAAGGTAACCAAAAAGTAACAACAATCGAAGACAGCGACTCTCTCCACGGCGTTACTTAAAGTAAATAAAACCCACTTCCTGGCCCTCTCGAAATGTCTTCAAAGCCCTTTTTTGTCGAACCAAAGAGTGCTGATTTTCAGAATAGAATCACGGCCAGACGAAGGATTGAACAGAGAAAATCTACGGCACAACGTTCAACCAGTAGACCACTAGACGACGGAGAGTGAAATTACGGCCTGTCGAAATGAGGTAAAATCTAAAATGTATTAAGTGTTTAAAAAAATTGTTAAAAGAAAAGGTGTTAAGTTGTTTTGTAATAACTTTTGATCATCGCATAAATGTACACTCAAGAGAGACATTCTACCCGATCACATTGGCCCACGCAGTAACGATTAGCGTGTAAAATACATTATAAAAGAAGAGACAGTTTACGTGTTTAATGTCGACCTTTTAAAGGCTTGAAAATTAATGTTAAAATAATGGATGTTGAAAGTTTTGAAAACGCTTCTAAGGTTTCGATTTCGAGAAGCGTTGTCGTAAGAGACGTTTAATTTTCATGGTTATATAACAAATCCCGTAAGCTACCGATCCCCTTTTATGGGTCTATGTAACACATGTATAATACTTATTTTTATTTAAAAAATGACTGGAGTTCCATAACAAAAATATGTAAATATATTGGTTGCGTTTCAATCTTTGCAGAAATCCTTATAGTTAAATTAAAGTCCTCAAATTGTATTCACACTATTGTGGCTGCATAGAACATTCTATACGTGCTTTTGTGTGATTCTCCGAGACGCAAAACTTGCCAGATTGAAATTAAAGCTCATTTATTTATACATTCAAAGTGACTTAGTTTGGACAACTGATGAAAGATATGAGGTTTAATCAACTCGACCTTTAATCAACTGAATTTGTTTGGTTAGGTTTGGTTTGTCTTATGGCATAGCAACCAACTATGGGTTATGTAATGCCGATTTAACATTAATGAAAGAGAAAAACTGTTTAATCATTGTTTTCGGTTAAGATAATTTAACCTTTCCTCGAGTTGTGTTCTATAAAACAGACTATTGCCGTAAATCGGCCGCTATCTATATAAACACAGTGACGTCATATCCGTTTCTATAACTTCTAACAGTATAGCAAATTAAGCAAATTAACTTCAGAGTACCTAGGGTTATTTATGTATTAAAAACCTTAAAAAACAATAACAACAATGCATCATAGGAAAACATATAATATAAAAAATTAGGACATATATCGTATGTTTAACCATAAAAAGTCATGCTTTACGTAACATGTGTGTTGTTACAAGAGGTGTAGTCCAGCAAAAATGCAATATGTCGTACTTCAAAAATATCGCGGTTAAATAAAAAAAAAACATAACGTATGCCATATGTTTTGGTGGAATAAAAAAAAAACATTTATTAAAATATATCATTTAAAAAAGCAACTTCCAAAAATATATTTAAAACATATAGAAATAAAATAAAGATAGAATATATCCAGATGTCATGTTTCTTATTTAAAATAATAACAAAAAAATGTATTGCATTTTATTAAATAAAATTACGAAATATATGCACGTATAAATTAAGCGCATCTTTTTTCCGTATTTAAATAGCATTACGTAGTTAAATATTTAAAATACATATCGTAATTGTAAATAAACATAAATAAAACAATATTTCTTTTAGAAAATAATTAAATAATCATATTTATAGCCCGTTTAAATCAAGTGTGTATTAAAATTAAAACAAAATATTTGAAATATCGGGTTCAAAAATGCGTTTAGAAAAAAGATTTAAGTTGACCATTCCAACAATTTTATATCGTACTTTAAAAAAATATATATCGTGGCAAATCGAAACAGTTTGCATTCTGTATTAAAGAATAAATAGGAAAACCAAAAATATATCCTATTCCCGGTTTCATGGTTTGCAGAAAGAGGACTTAATACTCGTTTCTCACTCGATAACATGAGAAATCAGTGCAAAAACTATTCAAATTAAATATGAAATTCGATTAATTTGAATTTGAATAAATATTTTGTTTTCGAAAACATTGACAGCTGCAGTACATCATTTTTACTTATTTTTCTTATTTAATTTATTCTATTTTCTTATCATATGACGACATATGATAATACAATAATTGCGTGATTGAAATAAAATATTTTATTATCTTGTCGACCATTTTGTAGGCAGATTTGAGTAAAAAAAATCAGGAAAATATATAAAAATTATCTGTTCTGTTGTTCCCATGAATGAACATAGTTTTATTCTTGAAGACAAATAATCCTATTTGTTATAAACGGCAGAATTATTATTTTAAATATTTCGAAAATCAGATATTTTATTCCACTTTTTAACTGGATGCATTTTTATGAGTGTTGTGTATTTGGTTTATTTTGAAGGAGAAAGCCGTTCTTACGCATTCACTCGTAACAAAATCGACATGATTTATGCAAATAGTTTCGAATGAGGATTATGAGGCTAGATTCATGTCAGAGCGGATAATTATCATTTGGTCAAACGTCATTTGCCTTCGACACAGTATCGAATGATTAGAACGATTATGCTGTCCTATTTATAAGCGTATTTTTCATTATTGCAGTTACATTTAGAAGATCTGGTTTCTGATTTTCTTAAAATTGGTCTTTTTTTTCATAGACATGAATGCAAAGATCTGAGTGAACTAGATTTTAGACATGTCTTATATTTATTGTATTAATTTAGACGCAAAATGTAACATACATTACAATTAATTGTTACTTATGTTTTAGACGCTAACCGGAAATATGTTATTAGATCTTGGAAAAATCGTACATTTTCACAATTATATATAAGTACTTTTTGCAAGAATTAAGTAAATCTGACAACACACCGGTTCGTGGAAATGCGTTACGAGCAACCAATTTCTCGAACTTAGATAAAAGTCCTATCCTTATTTGTACTCATATAATTAAGCCAAATATGTTATCATTATTACTGAATTACGTACGATTATGTGAAGTGTATATGTGTTTTTATTATTATGAGTCACCGCTTATGAATGCTCTGGCGTCACTCGACGATAAGAATTCGAGAGAAATGATCGTCAACACGAAAGTACTAGAAAAAATGGGTGAGATGGGCAGAAGATTACTTACTATGAAGTGATTATCCAAAGACCAGCTCATCAAGAATGTGTTTACATTATACTTAAAGGAGACCATACTATAGTCGATTGAAAAGCAGTTATGTGGTGACTTTTTCCACAGATGGAATGTCTTAGAAAATGAACTTTGTTTATGGAAATTGTGTTTAGTTTTGGATTTAGTAACCTCCCAACTCTGGGTAAAGTAATAATTCTTTTTATTTAATCTTTTATATGAAGGTAGTTGGCTTTGTGGTTGTATGTGTTTTTGTGTGTATGTGTGGGTATGCCCGGCTAAACTTACAGAATACAAAACAAACACCCACAAATTTAGTATTTTCTTGAGCGTTATTGTCCCGGATAAATACCATCAAACAATTAGAACAAAATATTGATTCTTTGACACTAGATGTGCGTAGATTTCGACAAGTGTTTGGTTTTCCAGCCATGTTATGTACTAGCTAAAAGAAGTAAACTGATATTTTATCCACAAATTAAAATCCCGTATGCAGACTAACTCCTAGTGGAATCTATTTAAAGGAGAGTTGTATGTGTGTGTTTTTTCCAGAAAGAGGAATTGACTAAGCTAATGAGAGAGTAAAGGTAAAGAAATGGAGGTGAAAACTGGGGTGAAGAATGAGCGAAAAATAGAGAGAACTATAGAGATATAAAAAAAATAGATGTTTTAATAGAAATGTGTTACAGTTTTGTCCTGGGCAAAGACGGTAGCCCAGCTAATGATATACAATGAATCGTTTACCAACGGTGTTCTAAATCGTTAATAGTACTCACAGATTACATTGTCATGTTTCTGTATTTTTCTGGCAAGTAACTACTTGTCAAGATTTCATTCAGAAAACAATGCTATACAATTTGTCGAACACAAGTCAGTATTTTACCCATAGTGTCTGTGGGCATTTCTCAGCAATATGAGAACGTAATAGAACACACATTTACCGATGTCATGCAAACTTTGCACGTTCGCTGCCATAGGCCTCCACGTCATCTATTAAGCAAAACACCGCACCTTATCGTGTTCTACTTTTAAGATACAATCACATCAGCCGAAAGTGAATATATCACTGTGTAAAAAGGAACCAATATTACAGTGTATTCCCACCGCCGACCATTTTCCACGACGATTGCTACGATTCATTCTTTGCGTTTCGTGTCATCATTGGGATTGGTAAATGCAAATAAACAGGAGTGCCGGACAGCGTTCAATCAATAACTACCAATACCAAATCAGCGACGCCTGAAAAGAACGCATCATCTATTTCGCGATTCGGTTGTCATTAGGCAGGTTCTTGTGAATTATATCGATTTCTTCATCACACCTTTCAGCTACAATTCAAGAATTAGAAGAGAATTCCAAATTTTCGAAAGTCCATTGTTCGACATTAGCTAAGCCGATTACACATTTTAGGAATTGCACTCACAGCCGGTGGTAGTTACCTACGAACAATGTAACGTGTGGGTACATGGGCATGCGTGGGTGGAGTATTGCTGAAGCATATTTGCCTCGGTTTGAATGTCTTCTTAAAATATAAGGACAATTAGATATTACAAAAAGCTGTATTGTACATGTCCGTTACTTTGAGTATAATGATATGATTGATAAAAAGTTATACTATTTTAATCGCAATCAAATACTATTCATATTGAAATAAATGAATAAACTTATTATTTTGTGGATAAGTGGGTTAACACAAAACAAAAGAATATCGCATAAAATTACATGAATTCTCATTTATCGATTGCGAAATTTGTAAATTCAAAAGAAATACACAATTAGATTTTAACAAAGTAAATAAATTAAAACATATAGTTTCATCTATGTACATTTTTTAAAAAGTGATCCCCTCCCTATTTTCACAATTTGAGAAAAAAATGAAAACAATGTAAGCACATATATTATATATATTTTATATATAATCTGGATAATTTTTAATACGTTTTTTTGTGTAATATTTAATATAAAGTGCAATATGTCTATATGCCCTTTTTGCTGAACATAATTTTAAATAAAAATCTATTAATTTGATTACGTTTCATTGTTGCTTCTTATACTGTAATTGTTTTTCGCGTTTATTGTGTAATTGGTTTATATATCCTGTATCGAGATATATTTCCATTGATCAATCTACTCATCTATCAATCTATATTCATCTATACGCATTTTTTCTCGCAATTTTTCTATATTTCGCACCGATTGTTTATCTTTCTATCACGGTATATATATATATATATATATATATATATATATATATATATATATATATATATATATATATATATATATGTGTGTGTGTGTGGGGGGGGTGTATATGTATATGTCTATATATATGTATATATATATATATATATATGTATATATATATATATATATGTATATATATATATATATATATGTATGTATAAAGAGAGAGAGAGAGAGAGAGAGAGAGAGAGAGAGGCGAAAAGTGTTGTTCTATTCGTCTCTGTGTCTGCTTTTTACGTGTTTACCACATTCCATTAATCACTGATAGGTCTATAAAAGGAGTCGTAGATTGTAGATATCTGAAGCACCACGTATTAACACTAGCATACCTCTACGATCTATTTCTTAAACTTCGAGACGTATGTTATCAATCTAAGAGGAGTAACCCTATTCTCATTACAGATCTTACAAATCATATTCTGGGATCATTTGTTGACATCTGAGCAGAAAGGACAATTGTCTATGGCAACATTTCGAATAGCATCGGTGATAATGATCTTGCTGGGTCTCTCTTTATTTATCTGCAAAAATATGCTACTATGGCGAGAAGTAACTTGTTACCATTCATACATGTAAAACCACCTTTTCGTTCAGCAGGTACTTGTTTTGCTTTAGTAGAAATTATTGGCTCATTCCTTGTTTTCATAAGTTTCACGGACTTAGTCCAACCGTATTTTTTTTAATAGAAACATATCATATCCAATCTGGGCATAGGGTTGCTCATAAAAGTGTTGGCTCATTCTACCACTTTCTCATGATGTAATCTTCATCCCATATAAGACACGCTCTTAACTTTTGGGGTGAAAATCAAAACAACCTATCTTGCCCCGATAAGAGACTTCATAGTATTTATAAACCCTATCGTTATATTCTATGATAAATGCCAGTATACTGAAATCATATGCTTTTAATAGGGTTAAGATGAAAATTCATATACACTAAATGTACAAAAGCAAGGAAATTCCCAAATTTTTACACTTTTATTGTCATTAAGGGTATGCGAGCACAACAGGGCTATGTATTTTACTGGTAGGAATTTTTCTACAGCGCACCTCACACACTTCATCCACTCATGCATAGAGATGTATACTGTAGTGATGTGATAATTAAATGGTTTAGTTGATATGTAGGCATACCCTTAATGACAATAAAACTGTAAAAATTTGGGAATTTCCATGCTTTTGTACATTTAGTGTATTTGAATTTTCATCTTAACGCTATTAAGTGCATACGATTAAAGTATACTGGCATTTATCATGAAATGTCACTACTTTTGTAAAGGCTATACCTCAAGACAATTGTAATTTTTAGTGTTTTTTAAATTTTCTGGAAAACTAAGGTATATGGTAAGCTGAAATTTAAATGCCATCAACTAGACCCTAGAACCTCTATCTCTGCCAAAAATCAGCTGAATCCATCAAATAGTTGATGAGATACAGGGTGGCACACACGTACGTACGTACGTACGTACACGCGGATAACACAAAATCACTCCTGACCTTTCTGGATCTCTGGGTTGCCTTGACTAATGATGCTGAAATTCTACACACTTATAGAACCTATCAAATGAACATTTTGTTCAAAGTTTTAACCAATTAGGTTTATTGATTTTTGAGTTATGACTGATCAAAGAAATGAGATTTCTAGCATAGGTCGTTTTTTAGGTCTATTAAGGGATAGAGCGCAATCGCACCTCCCTTGATTCATCGATAGTACCCAACTAAGCTTCAATTTTAGATTCTTTCGTGTATTAAACGACAACAAATTGTGATTTTATAACTGCAAATAATACTTCTATGTTCCGCCTAGTGTGTTAAATCAAACCTCTTATTCGTTGAACACATTATCACAAAATTACTTTCCTGTGAGATACAACATAGTCGTATTCAAATTTAATGTCAACAAACGCTTGTCATTCACTTGACAGATCGTAGAGGTACACATATGGAATCAAATTTGTCCACTCAATCTATCATTGTAAAGACTCTCATAATATTCTACATCATTCAACAAAAACGTTATCCATGCCAGTAACCCTTATTTAGGAGTGTATTTTTTTGTACGAGAGAATAAAACATTTTTTGGAGTGGAGTAAGGCTGGAGAGTAGAACAGTTTTTTTAGTGAGAAACTAATTTTTTTGAAAAATAAAAGTATTTCTTTGGGTGGGGGAGAGTAGACGATTTTTTATTTCGGAGGGGAAATATTTTTTCTTACAAAAAATAATATTTTTAGGATTGTTTACGTGGGTGAAACAACATTTTTTTTTTGGGGGGGGGGTGTAATTTTTTTTTGATGCTGTTTTTTTCATGATGCTTTTTATCGAAGATGTTGATGTTTTGTGATGGCGTTTTCATTTTTATTTGTTTTCTTATGTTTTTCATGTTTTTTTGTCAGTATTATTTTTCTCTCTTTGGCGCCAATTTTTAAGTTTTTTATGTTTTTTGTTCTTTTGTTTGTTTTTAATTTTTTAAATGTTTTTTGTAAATTATTTTTTTCTGTTTTGCGCCAATTTTTCTGTTTTTAGATGTTTTTTGTTTTCAATCTGTTTTTTTGTGTGTAGTATGTATTCCGTTGTCATGTTACCATCCTTCCAGGCATTCCATCCTCCTTTTTTGAGAGGTGTGGAGGTAGTGTAGTATTTGTTATGTGGTCATGATACTATATTCCTATGCATTACCCTTTCCTTTTTTAGAGGTGTGGAGGAAATTTAGTATCTGTTCTACTTCCAACTAGGAAAAATATGCGACCATAAGCTTGAGCAGTGTACCGCACCAATGGAATACATTTTAAGGGGGCTTGTGCAGTATTGCGCCCCTATCGAATACGTATACTTCTTCTTCATGAACAGGTGCAGAAAAGAACCATATGGGTTATTTGATACAACGGTGGCGCATTAATATTATTTTTTATGATAGTGACACTACATGAATGAACTTGGTTTTTGCTCTTTGATACCACAGGAGCGCATTTATATCAGTGCTTATGTATCCGCACCAGGGTGGAGATATGTACGTATATAGTATGCACATCGGGCGGAAATAGATACGTATATAGTTTGTGCACCGGGGAGGAGATAGGTATGTATATAGTATGCGCACCGGGAAAGAGATAGTACGTATATAGTATGCGCACCGGGGAAAAGATAGGTACTATATAGTATGCGCACCGGGGCAGAGATAGGTACGCATATAGTATGCGCACCGTGGCGGCGACAGGTACGTATATATTATGCGCACCGGGATGGTTATAGGTACGTATATAGTATGAGCACAGGGGTGGAGATAGCTACGCATATAGTATGCGCAACGCGGCGGGGAAGTGCGTATATAGGCGGCGCAGACAGAGGTTGTATTTTAATAAAAAATATGTCATGCTTTTGCCCCGGGCAGTGGAAGAGGAGTGGTGGGGAAGAGACAGCTGTTGTCAAAGGCAACAGATAGAAAGTGGTAACGGAGGAGGGGCGGTGAAATATGGCGACCAGGGAAGAGAAAAGGAGAAAGATAAAGAAACGGCTATAGACAGAGGGGGGGGGTAGATTTTACACGCAATATCTTTCTTCTATGTTGTGTTTTTATGACTTCGTGAAACGCTGGGTAGCTCTGCTATTTTATCATATTTGGAGCTTCTATTAAACCTTCATGTTCACAATCGGTACTGTGAAGTGTATATGTTTTCTAACTTTAATAACGAGTATGATTAAATTTAGAAATGTTATGTTTTCTTGAATATTTTTTATTCCAATAGTAAGGAGAGCGATTAGACAAACTAGTAATAGTTACCATATGAAACGGTAATAAGTGACGCCAGCGAATATACTGAATTTGTGAATCTGAAGTAGATTATCGACAGATTCGTGGAAAGGAAGTGGAATTCGGTGCTTGTCCCAAAACTATAATGAGGGTGGAATAGCGACAATATAATAGCTGTGCATAATGATAGCTAACGTGTCTCTATCTCTATATATATGTATGTTGTACTAATTTTTCTGTACCAGAATAAATAAATATATATATATATATATATATATATATATATATATATCAAGTTTATGTAACCGTCTTATGAACGTGTTCCTCGTGCGGATAAAGTCTCTATTTAAAGAAGACTCGTGCTCCTGTTTGTGAATTTATTGACTACAACAACAACAATTGTGTATACTGAGTAACACGCATATAGACAGACGAGCACGTACATAACAGATTTCCGTTTCCATCAATCTTAGAACAAATATATTAACCCTAATAAAGAATTAAGTTTTACACCGTATTTATTTTATGAATTTTGGGAACTATTTATTTACAAACTTTGTTTTTATGAAATCATATACGCAAACTATACGTTTCGACGTTTTCATGAATATGATTATTTTTCTCAATCAAAATAATTATTACTATAAGTTTGAATCAAACTAAATTTAATAGTCTCATTATATTAAAACACGATCAAATTTTCATTTAATTTTCTAAAACGGCACATTTTTATTAAAGTTATGAGTTTCATTTTTCTATCAAATCAAAATTATTTTAGGTGTGACAAGATTAATGCAAATAGTGTCGAAAGAAGATTATGACTCTCGATCATTGCAAATTGATGAATACGCGTGTCAACGCGAGAGGTTATTAATTGGCAAGTCGTAATTTGCCTTTGACAAATTACCGACTGATTAGAGCGATATTGGTGTCCCCTTAATTGCTTTCCATCATTCATTTTTACAAATATCTTTAGAGAACCGACTAGTTATACTTTTTTCTGTATGTATATTTATTGATCTTATATATTTATTTAAAACTAATTAGTATTTGCCCGTTCCGTTTCTTTGTTTGTCTGTACATTTTCTGGTTTTCTTAAAATTATTACAAACGTTTATTGTATGAAGTTTTATAAAATTGAGTGCACAAAATTTGCTGGGCAAGATTTTCCGATAAAAAAACATGGCTGGTCACACAAGACATTAAAACGATGAAAACCTGAGACAACAATGACGTTTTTTTGCTAACATATACCATCTATCTGACTAATTTAGACAAAAATCCCCTATAATTCAATATTAATAATTATTTTAATGAATCAAGTAAGAGCAACAACGGGTGAATTTTCTCAATTTTGCACACTTTGTAACAAATAACTAACATTTAGTAAATTCGTTTTTTTTATCGACAATACTTTATCTTTAAGGTTTTTTCACACGATTGAGGTACTGACAATGATCATAAAACTATGGTTGGCCATGAGAATCAGAAACAAATTGACCAGCACAACAATATTCGTCATTATATAAAACTAGAAAATACCTATCCCGTAACTAATAAAATTAATTCCCCTAACACACCAGTGCTGCACCAAACGTATGTCTTCGAACGAAGAGAAAAATAAACATATAATAATAATAAAACTTATATCGAGACCCCTTGTGACCATTTCGATAGAAAATTATTATATGATGTTGATTCTGGAAAATGTCTAAAATTTAAGTCAAGGAAATTTGACATAACTGTTGTCTGATGATTCTGAACCAAAGTCATTGCACATTTGATTTATTTGTTAGGTTGTGCCTATGTTATATCCTCTAAAATCATTTTTATCTCAGAATTAACGTTAGATGACATTGAAAATGTTTCCCAACATGAGCATTGTTTGTGCTATGCAGAATTGTACGACTAAAAGAGAAGAAGTATGAAGATCGTGCGCTACAACCGCTCACGTTTAAAGGCCGTTCTTCTATTTGCAAAAATAATTAACTAAGAATTGAAAGTCATTTTCGAGACAAAAAGTATAAAACTGTCTTGTTTAGTGTTCATATTAATGGAAGCAACCTAGCTCCAAGAAGAAATGAGAATATGAATTGAGTTACCCCCCTTACATCTAACACTTATAATTATGCAAACGAATAGTATAACCTGGACACAACCTGTTTAAATCAGACGGTTGTTTTTCTCTTTTCATGGCAAATAAGCCATCTTTCTGTAATTGTATTCTAAAAAAGTATACGTTTGTTGAACGATGTATTATATACAAGTAGTTAAACAGAAACCCTTATTTTACTAAAAGCTGCTGGGGAAATTAGGAAGTAAAATGTTTCCTATCGATATAAGTGCTTAATTGAACACACATTCACCAATAAGATTCAAATTTTGTATTCGTCGTTTTCATAGTCCTGAAGCCGCCTAATAAGCAAAACACACATTTCCTGCCGTGTTCTATTTTATAAATTGAACGATGTCCGCCGAGTGTAAATATATCATTGCAGAAAGAAGCGCCGTTATTACCGTGTCTCCCCCTCTTGTGCCATTGTCTACGATGATTACTGCGCTTCATTCTTTGCATTTCGTGTTTTTCATTGGGATTTGTAAATGCAAATTAACAGGAGTGCCGGACAACATTCAATCGATAACTACCGATACCAACTCAGCGACGCTTGAAAAGCACGATTCATCGGCTACCGCGAAATGCAATGGTCATTAGGCAGGTTATTGTAAATTATATTGATTTCCTCATCACACCTTGTAAGCGAGACTTCAAGAATCGAACAACAAATACCAATTTCTGAAAATACTGTATTCAACATTGGTTAAGCTGATTACACATTTCAAGAATTGCAGTAAGATGCGTCTCTTCCTACGTACAAACCAAGAAACGACTGGGAAGAGGAGACTGCGTTTGTTGACGTAAATCGTCCGAAATTTATTGTGCAAGCATTTGTTTTCATTTTTATAGGTTTAAAGTAAATACTTTAGATTAGAATATAAAGGTAACCACAATAACATATTCAAAGAAATATCACAACGCATGTTTTATTTTTTTTATTTTTAATAATAAATAAAATTATTGCAAAATGTTTTATATAAAATATTTTAGATAAACTTGTAATTTAAAACTAATTACATTGAATTTAAATAAAATTATATGTAATTATAATAATAATAATAAATACATTAAATTGATATGTGTAGACATAATTTTATATAAACTAAAGTATATTGCAGATAGGTTACTGGATGTTGCTTTTATGATTACAAAATTTACTATTCAATAGAAATATACCATTAAATTTCATAAGAATCCAGACACAAGCAATTGATGTAAAACTATATTTTTAATCAATTAACATTTTAGTAAAAGTTGCACCTCTCTCATTTTATTAAATTTAAAAGAATATCTTAACGTAATATGAGCACAATCAACCCTATATTAAATGTATAAACAAATGCATGTAATACCATCCTGTTACGTAAAAGTTAGTGATTACAATACGTGCATTCTTCCAGCACCGGGAAGGATTTATTCAAGTAGTAAGGGGAAGCGATGAAGCGAATAGCAAGTCAGACAACCCCTTCGTACGTTATCTACGGCCTGAATTTAATTCGAAAATATGTTATCCACTGTATGATCAAAGGTCATCGGTAGGTATTTTTGTGTTTAAGTAATCAGAAATGATAACCATAACTTATATATGAAAAATGAAATTACTGACGTAATTCTATGATTTTATGTAGAGTTGTATGTAATATATCTAGAACAAGGGCGATCACTGGTTAACCGTAATGTTATACTAGTTCAATATATTAGTTTAGATGTCGTCACTTTGATGTTTTAACGTGATGAAATCATAATCCTTATCTAGTTAAGCATATATTACATGTGTTTATGAAGGATTAAAACTCGTCATTGTTGAAATATAAATGTAATAGGACTCCATTAACTTAGCTGTTAATTGAATAATATGTGGTTGTCTGAAATGGGCATATTTAAAAGATTATATACAATAATTAATGTATTTTCCGGACGAGTGTTACGTGTCAATTTTTTTACATAAGATTAGCACTCTTAAGATTTAGTACGCTTTTACAACCTTGTGAAGATGATCGGGATGAATCTGTTTTTGTAAATGTTGTTCACCCTAAACATGACATACTATCGCTTAATCTATGGGACTACTGTGATATAGGTAAGATTTATAGCGGGCAACCTAGTGTGGGAGTTAGACAGCAAGATGTGTTTAAACATTACATTTGGATGTTTTTCTGGCGCGGTCAGAGAAAAAGTTGGCGAGGAAAAATTCTCAAAACAAGCAGTCTCAGAAGTTCTATTAGCTAACGATGTTGATTATCCCATTTGAGTATTCTTGCGGTCTGTAAAAAGTTATATGATTGATGCATGTGATTTTAAATAGAATTTCAGTATTGTACATATATGACTTAGTTCTATCTGTCAATATAACAAAACAATTATAAACTATGTCCGAAGTTAAGCATTTGAATCCTTAGAGACATTCACTTGCTTGTTTCCGATTGCATTGATGTGCTTATTAGGGGTTATATAATACTTAACAAATTATATCACTTGTTTATTAAAGCATAGATGCTACTAAGAGTTAAGACTGAGTTTATTTAAGTCTAGTGAAATAGTTTTACATTGGAATAGTACAATATTTTCATTATCTAATATTTTATGGGGCATGTTTTCGTCTGATTAGATTTATGACTAAAAGAATGTTATTTTGGAATATGCTTGTACTGTTTGTCGCTTTAAATCGTATTGAATATTATCGACTATTTTTCTTATCATGCATGATAATTAGATGCGTTAGTTTTTGCTGTTATAATTGATACACTTTTAGATTCTTCGTTCTGTATAAGTGCATAATTTACTGGATTTTCGTATATTTTTACACCATTACTTACATGTTTATTATTCCAATATTTCCTACTTTATGTGTTTCCGAGGGGCTATATCATGTAATATTAGCGGATGTAGTATGATATGTTAACATTATAAAATATGATTATGCATATACATAGACACACACACACACACACACACACACACACACACACACACACACATATATATATATTGGAAACTGCCCTCATCATATCCTCCACCACCATCAAGCAACGTAATGGTTTCTTTAACCTATCACCCTTAATAAGCAAGATCATCCTCACAGAACAAAGTCTTTTGCCTGATCATGGCTAACTTTTATTTTAATCTCTAACCTTATGACACTCTTCCATTCACCCACACCCTTCCTTCTTCTCCCTGAATCTTCTTTTTTTCCCTTACTTTTTTCCCTCACATTTTTAATACTACAGTCCAAATAAACTTTCTCATGTTCCAAATATTTCAAATATTCCTCACCCACCCTTTCAATCACCCCCTCCCCCACCCACTCCAATCCCTCACTCATTGCTATCATTTTCCAAATATTTCAAATATTTCACACCCTATCACGACAAATCCTCCCTCTTCCCCCTCTCATCTATTTTCTCCCTTAAATTAAATCTATTTTCTCTTCTTAAATTCCCTCATTTTCTCAAAACGCTCTCTAAGACCATAACTTTCGCCCATCCACCAAAATCACAGCGCCCCTCCCTCTCTACCCATCCCCATTTTCCCTGCATACACCCTCCACACACAAACATTCCAACTCACTCTTCCCCTTCAATCTTGACCACAGCCATCTGGTCAAACACCCTCTCCCCCTCTTCCTCCAATCTCTCTCTGCCATCCATTTTACCCCTGCTCATCCCCCACCTCTTTCTCTCATCGCCAGCCACAGTAGTCCTTGCTCCCTCCACCCTTCCCCTTTTCTCCCACTCATTTTCGTCACCCATTTCATTCTCTAACAAGTACGGACGTCCAGCAAGACGCTGCCATTATTTTTCATTTTATTTTATTTTTCTTCCCAACATGTCTACCCTACATGTATCTGTGCTTGCATGATATCTTTTCCCTATATCATCATCCTGATGAAGTCTTATAAATAAAGACGAAACGTTGATGTACACATAAAAAACATCCAGTTTTTGGCTTTCCTTTTTCATTTTACCATATATATATATATATATATATATATATATATATATATATATACTAGCGGAACCCGCCGTCCGGCGTTGCACGGAAGAAAGTGCCTGACGTCGAATAGAAAAAGGAATGTCCTATTGTTCATTCTCCCTCCTCTACCGTGTTGGCGAATGTTACAAATTAAAAAAAAAAGAAAAAATGGTTTAGTAGAATGGGATCGAACGCTAAAACTGGCTACTATTAAACCTGCCTATCATTAAACATGCCTTCTTAACGTGTGCGCCACAGCTCGAGTTAAAATACATGAGAAAATAAGCCAATTAAGCTAAGCTTGTTTATTAGCATGCGTGTTATGTTAAGATTTAGCTTCTGCCGACCAAATGCAACGTTCAACAGTGACACGGTTTAGGTCATTTGTAGTTGATGAAATAAATAGATTTGGGCAAGTTTTCTATAATATGTTTTTTAAAATGTAGATATATTGGGGTCCACGTGTATTTTGGCGTTTATTGAATTAAATAGGAAGTCGATTCGATCAAGAAAGTTTAGCCGCCATGTTGAATAATCAAATGTTGCAGGAACTGTGTTCGTTAATTTCATTCGCTTTATTCTGGAATGAATATGAATATAGAAGTCATAAACGTAATCTGATATTCGAGGCAAATCATCGCAGTGAACGGGAGCGGTCATTAACTCTTTGCGTATTGCATTACATCATGTAGTAAATTATTACCGGGTTAATAATAAATAAGAACGGAGTCTTTTGTGAAAATTAAACTGTATGTATTAGTTCCCGGTGTCGATGAGTGGAGTGACAGTACAGAATTGTTAGGGAGAAAAGTTTTTGTTACCACCTATATGGAGTTTGTTTGGCGGTGAGTCGTAAATGGTGGGACAAATGTAATATTTAGTGGTTGTTGGTGAAAATACTGATAATTTACTATAACATGCTCGAATGAATAAGCGTAATGAATTGGTGAGTTTATTAGCCAGTGATGGATGGGGTTATTTTCATATAAAGCTAATATGTACAGGAGAAAAATCGTCTTAACTTTATATATTAGATATATACACAGTAACACTAATATATTCACCAATATATATGTGTATACATGTACATGAATATATATATATATATATATATATATATATATATATATATATATATATATATATATATATATATATATACAAAGTGGAGAACCAAAAGCAAACTGTTGGGAAAGGTAAAACCTATTGTAAAAAGTATGCAGCTCAATATACAGGACAGAGCAGATAGATAGGTAGAAGGGTGAAAAGGTTTTAGAAAAGCAAAAGGCAGATCTTTTTTCCAATTCAGTTGCTCAAAGCAAGGTATATTCCACAAAAAGGCAATTTATTAAATTATGTTTTTCTTTAAACCAGGCTTTTCAAAGATCAACATCTTATCATCAGAGGATATCACTGGGATAGATAAGTTGGAAAAGGCCAAGATTTACAATTTGAAAAGTAAATAAAGATTGTGGGAAAATAACAAGGCAAAACGCCGCCCAAATGCAAGCAAATGTCCGATCGCAAAACACCCGGTGTCAAAATGTCCAGCGGAGAAAGCGATTTGTAGATAGGTAAGTCGTAAGAAGGTCCGATATATATATATATATATATATATATATATATATATATATATATATATATGTATATATATATATATATATATATATATATATATATATAGTCACAATAATATGCCCACATATATGTATATATGTATATACATGTACATAATTATATATATACATATATATATATATACATATATATCTTAATATATATATATATATATATATATATATATATATATATACATTTATACATATATATGTAGGCATATATATATATATATATCTTAATATATATATATATATATATATATATATGTGGGTGTGTGTGTGCGTGTGTGTGCAGTCTCATTAATTAATTCTCATATGTGAATAAATGAAAAGCTTATCGTAAACGATATCGTCGCATTTTTACTTTTAAAAAGATAGACAAAAGTTTCATAAAACGGATGTAAATTTCTTACAAAACAAAAAAAATGATGTACATTTTTTGCGGGAATGGATTTTTTCCATACATCAAGAGATTAAAATACTTCTGTCTATATGTAGTTCTTGATAACATATAGAATGTCGCATCAATGAATGGAAATGTAGGAAATTGATTTGAATTATGGAAAAAAATAAGCTGAGCTGAAATATGCTAATCACTGAAATGATTTTAGTAAAAATAATAGTAGTTATAAAAATACTGAAATACTACTACAACTTAAACTAATACTACTACCACTGCGACTACGAATAATAATAATTATAAAAATAATGATTATATCCATATATATATATATATATATATATATATATATATATATATATATATATATATATTATAGTGCATGTATTATATCAAATGAAACTCAAGTATTTATAAAAATGTGTTTTACTTTTTTTTTTATTTACACAGATATTTTTGTTTACACATGTGCATATATTTTTCAGCTGGCTTATCTCTCGTGATAGAAAACTTCCTCAGATTTTAATTATGAATGAAAAATTAACAAACTTCCCTATTTTATGTATTAACTCGGTAGGGAGGAGATGATTTCATAATAAAATAGGCAAGACTAATACACAATTCTTTTTGTTTTTATCATTCAAGTTTATTTGAGCTGCCTGCTTTTAAATAATTTTATACATTTTACTACTTACTTGAGATGATGCTCAAAGTCGCCTTAGTATACTCGTGTGAGGCTAAATATTTAAACAGTCAGCAAATTACTGCCTTCGGAAAATGAGCTGTATATTAACTTTATTCATATGATTACATATATATTAGTACGAATAGACGTCTATACATGCATACATACATGCATACATACATGCAAACAAACACATGCAAACACAAATATCAACATACACACATTTAAACATACATTTCGTGGGTATAAATACATATACTAATACACATATATATATATATATATATATATATATATATATATATATATATATATATATGTGTATGTATGTCAATGTACATATATATATATATATATATATATAACCATCTAAAAACACCTATCTCGGTAAACAAAATGATCGAATCCTAATACGAATAAAAACTGAATGTATTCACATTCATCCACGTACACACACAAACAAACACACACACACACACACATACATATATATATATATATGTATATATATATAATTATAAATATGTGTTTATTATCTAGCAACGTATACGTTTCACTATTTCGGAATTGTTAGTGATGAGATGATTATTCATACCAGTCGCCGGACTCGATCTCAGAACACAAGTTTCAAACTTAAATTTCGATGCCTTAGCATACACGACCGTTATCAACAACCCGGTAAATCAGCAATATATGAAACCGATTTAGAGACAGCCGTCGACTAAGTGTTCGACTACTGATGAAAAGAGCATTCCTTTAAGCCACAATGACGCTATTCAAATACTAGACACTACAGAGCCCAGACGAGATTTGTAGGGTAACACATAATTATAAATATTTGTGTCCATCTACATAGGTACACGTTTAATCCTTTTGTGAATCTTCAGTGTATGATTGAGTATGAGATTTGTATATTTGCTGACGACACCACGCTTTACTCTCGTCATGTGGGCAAAACGAACGCGATCATATCCGAGGCAATAGCTGAATCCTTAGAAAATGACCTCTAGGCAGTAGCGTATTGGAGTCATTAATGGTTGGTAACTTTTAATGCCGCAAAGACAAAGCTCTATTACTTCAACAACTACAAGAAACCTCTTCAACCACCGATTGTCATGGCAAATAGCACGCTACCTGAGAGTTCATCATTCAAACTCCTCGACCTAACTTTCACAGATAACAGGAATTGGAACTAATACATTGAATACAATGGCAAGGCTGCAGTAAAGAAGGTGGGCTTCCTCTACCGTGCTAGTAAACTCCTCACACATGACATTAACCTGCATCTCTACAAAGCTACTATCCGCCCATGTATGGAGTATTGTTGTCACATCTGGACTGGTGCATCATCCACTAGTCTCTCCCTATTAGACAAGGCCCCTAAAAGAGACGCCAACTAAATAGGTCCGTCACTATCCACGAAGCACCACCCCCTGTCCAATCGCCGCAATGTTGCATCATTGTGCTTGTTTTACAAATACGTAATTGGATTGTGCTCCAATTGACTGGATTCTTTAATTACCCCGTAAATACACTAGATCAACTCTACATACAGATAACTCCCATCTATTAACTGTGGAGTCCCCCAGATGCCGTAGAACCTTCTGCTCCAATAGCGGATTTTCTTTATGCTGCCGGCCTCTGGAATTCCTTCTCTGCTCCCTGTTTCACCGACTATACCGACATGCAGAGGTTTAAAACTAATGTAAACAGACATATCGCTACACAGCTCCCAACTTAGGGTGACACTCTACACCTACACCTTAATTTTCAGTGAGCCCTTACGTCTACAGTGGTAACTTGCTTTGTTTTGAGTGAAATATGTTAACAAAAACTGTTTGACTACTGAAAATTACATGCCTTGAAGCCAAAATGATAGATGGGCTAATACTACGTATTACAGTGCCAGCCTTAATTTTTTGGGCAACAAATAATTATTAATATTTGTGTTCGTCTACATACGTATACGTTTCATCCTTTCGGGAATCGTAAGTGTAGATATGATTATTCATATTGATCGCTGGACTAAAACCCTGGAATATTAGTCAAGTTCCAAACTACAAATTCCGACGCCTCACTTCACACGGCCGCTATCAACTACCTAGTAAATCAGTTAAAAATGTAATCTTTTTAAAGGCAGCCGTTGTCAACGTGTCCGACTACCAAAAAGAACACACACACACATACATACATCCACACACATATAAATATATACCTCTCAAAACACGTATCTCCGTAAACACAATAATCGAACTTAAATACGAATACACACCACATTCATTCACTTATTCACATGTATACGCATATAGCCAGACAATCACATACGTACGTTTGACTAGAATTACGTTACTAAATAAAACTGGCCACTTCATACACAGCCATTTTCAATTATCTTTAATTTTTTTTTCGTTGACTTATAATATCACTCTCTCTTTCTCTTCCTCTCTCTCTCTCTTTCTATAAATGTATATATATATATATATATTTTTTTTTTAAATTAACATAATATGTACATATATATTTTTTAAATTAACATAATGTGTACATATATATATAATATGTATATATATATATAAACTAATATAATATGTGTATATAATATATATATAAAAACTAATATAATTTGTATGTATATATAATATGTATGTATATAAACTATTATATATATATATATATATATATATATATATATATATACATATAAATGCGTATTTTTCTGCATTTCAGAGCGTCCTCGTCTCGCGTTAGCCAAATGGTTACACAACCAGGGTGTATTTATAATACTTGAGTCCGGGGTTCGAATCGTTCGACCGGTGATACGGTGGCGTAACTCAATACTTACATCAAAATTACGTTTAGAGAATTATATACCCGCTGAAATTGATTTTGTCATAACAAATGAATAGTAAACTTTATTTGGACATTAATACATAGAGTTCTTATGATGTGTTTACAATCAAAATTGGACGAACAAATATGAAACATTACGAATACTGTGTCTAATTATGGCTGATGTGGTAAGGGCAGTCATCAAAAAGAAAATGACTATTTTTTCTCATGAATAAAAACAAATACGGTAACTTAGTGTCCAATTTACATTCGTTTCCCAGTAAGTGAGTTTTGCCAAGCAAATTAGCTCGATACTTGAGGATTGCTAAGACGTTTTACCCTCATCCATGATAAGAATAATGTAATTTATAATTTAAAATGTGGATGCATTGTCGATTACGCGGATATGACGACAATGAGATTGGATAATAGAGTCCAAAATATCATACCTATTAAAATTAGCAATGGAACTTTCCGTTTAACAGACGTTCTAAATAATACATACGAGTGTTCTAGCACGGTGAATTTTCTCAAAGAACCGCCTTGGGCAAGGAATTTCAGCATTGACTCATTTACCATTTTGAGTCATGCTCACTCGCTATGTAACATTGTGTGAAACGATTTAAGTTCATTTAAAGCGTCCCTCCATGTGTACACATAGGGAGAGTCTATTAGAATTAGACCTGATCAGTCTCTATGACACATGTCCCATGGCCTATATACTATAACGCTGTATATATATATACAGTTTTTTTTCTCTTCTCCCTTTACAAATATTTTCTATATAGCTCCTTTTAAGTGAGGGCGAAACTGTCGGCTGGATGTGTTTTTACTTTTAATCATAGATGATAAAATATGTATTCCCTTCATGCTACCAATAACAAACTTACGTACTCCAAAAAAAACTTGGATAGCTATATAAACAGTGATAATTTTAACACTTATTTCGGCGGCTTGACGTCATAAGAGCGTTCAACTTAATGAAAGTAACGATGCATTTATAGCTAGCGACGTCATGCTGTGTTAATATCACACTTATAGTGCCCATCTAGAGGGTTCATCTAGGGGCTACATATAATAAATATTTGTTTTTTTTTGTTTATTATCTATGCACGTACACGTGTCGTCCTTTTTTTAATCGAGCCTCATCAGCTTAGAGATATAACTACTGACTACTGGTCGCGTGATTCGAAACTCCGGGCTATACGAGGCCTGTCTGAAAAGTATCTGATCTAAGGCCAGGAATATATTTCAAATACATTACGGGGTTGGAGCCCTAACCCCTTTTAAAGTATTCCTTTTCTGCTTACACACGCGTACCCCGCCGATCCATCATTACCGAAAACACATCTGGAAGTCTTCTTTTCGAATGGAGTTCATCTCCGCCGTCGTATTCTGTATTATCTCTTATCGAGTTTCAAAACGGGAACCTCTCAGGGGCGTCATCAATTGTCGAAACAACCAGAAGTCGCAAGAGGCAATATCTGGAGAGTAGGAAGATTAGTGAACAACTGGAATTCCGTGCTGGGCTAATAAATGTGATCAATTGGGATAAATGGGCGAGTTGGGGTCGTGATGCAGTTACAAGTATTTCGCGGTCCACATGTCTGGTTTTTCGCGCTGAACTCTGTCTCGGAGATGCTGGAGAACATTTGAGAGTACTTCTTTGTAACCGTTTATCATTCCGGTACGTATTCGTGATGCACAATTACACGGATATCAAAGAAGACACTCAGAATCATCCTGATTTTAGTTCGCACCTGTTGCGCTTTTTTAGCTTTAGAGACCCAGGTTGCTTCCATTGCGATGACTGTCTTTTTGTCTGGGTCGTATCCATACACTCATTACTCATCTCAAGTTATCACGGTGTTCAGAAAGCCAGGATCAGTGTTAACAGTTTTCAGAAGATGCTGTGCAACTTTAAAACGGAGGTCCTTTTGTTCCTGCGACAACAACTTTGGAACAAATTCTGCAGCTTCTCTGTACATGCTCAAATCATCACACAAAATTGCATGTGCAGAAGTTGTATTCACTCAGACCATTAAATTTCGCACCCTCTCAACAACAACTACACTTCGAGCAGTGTGAGACTTGCAAGAACAGTGGTAACCATCCGCTGATGTACTGCTATTTTTAATCAGTTGAACTACTCCTTAATTTGTGCTACAGGTGATATAATTTGAAATACACGGATGATTGACTTTAAGAAAGTCATTAAGTCAATTCCTGCTGACTTTAGCCGACTACTAAACCTAGCCAGAAAAAAAGCGACACAAGAGGTGTGATTAGATCGCACAGTTAAGGCGGGGGATAGCACTAATGCATACTGCCTGAGGTGCCTTGGCTGGGGAATACCGACGGGCTGCATAGGCTATTTTTTCGAGGACAGAGTGCTCCTCGTTTAGAGGTCGCAAGATTGACTCTTTCCCACTTTCTGACTTTGTCTCAAAGAGAAAGAGTCAACGCACGCCGTTCAGCATTTCATGAATTCGGTTGATTGAATACTTCGGGATGGGGTAATACCAGTCGAGGATTCGTTCTCGACAATCAGTCCGACAGAAACTTGGTCATTTCGGTGGCCTTTAATCTGTCTGGCTAAGGTATTCAGTACTGGGTTGTCCTAAGAGGTGCACCCTCCCACGCCTTGCCCCTTCTCTTTGGGGTCGAGTAACTATATTGTAAACTGCCAGAGGCGCTTTGACCAGGGAATTCTAACGGGGTTTTCTCAGGCTATTTGTAATAGGCCAGAGTGATCCTCCTTTAGGGGCGCTGGCTTGAATATTCCCCCGCCTTCCGACCTTGTTTCACATATTCCTGCGGTAAGAAGGAATTAAATTCCCGAACAAACCCCAGCTATCAGACTGGGTAACACCTGTCGATGATTCGTTCTGGACAGTCCGTCCGGCAAGAATGGGCTATTTCAGTGGTCACTGATCTGTCGGCCCGAGTGTTTTGATTGCTGGGTAGTCCTAATAAGTCCACACTCCCAGGCCTTTAGGTATAGTAAGTTTATTGCTTACTGTCTGAAGCGCTCTGACCGGGGAATGCCGACAGGACTGCCAAAGACTTGTTTATAGGCCAGAGTGCTCCTCCCTTAGAATTGCTGGCTTAACTCTTCCCACCTTCTGGCCTTCTGCCTGATCTTCCTGTGGTGGGAAATAATTAAATATCTGAACCAACCGCAGTCTGTTCAGTCTTTCTGTAACTTCGGTTGCTTAGAGACTTTGGAATGGGGAAATACCAGTCGAGGATTAGTATTCGACAATTACGCTGACAGGAACAAAGCCATTTCGGTGGCTTTTTATCTGTCGGACTGAAATATCGGTCCTGGGTAGTCTCAGGAGGTGCACCTTTCCAGACCTTTCCTCTCCTCTTCGGAATAGGATAAGTTTATTGCTTACTGCATGAAGCGCTCAACCGGGGACTGCCGACAGTACTTCCAAGGCTATTTTTTGTTCTTGATTTTGGAGCGCTTGCTTGACTCTCCCCAAACTACCGATTTTGTGTCACATATTTATGCGGTGTGAAGGAATTAAATGGATGAAGACACCCGAGTCTATACTATCAGTCAAGATCATGTAAACCCATTTGTCCGTAGTATTATATTTTCTCTAATATACTTGTTTTATCTAAACTCCGATTTCGCGTTGGTATCCCGGCCCCTTTACAGGGCCACAACAGTTTTCCACTTACTGATAGCTCCTTTTTTCATGAAACTAAATTGAATTTGATGTGGAAAACGTTTCTCAAATTTTAGCCTAGCAGGTGTCTCCCAAAAGTGTATATGATCGGTTAATTATTGTAACATTGAATCCTCTATATACAAATATATACATATAACACATACCTAATTTCCGCCAATATAGTGTTTGACAAGAGGGTACACGTCTATAGTGTGACATAATTATGTAAAAAGTTATCTGGCTGATAAAAAAGTGATTTCCCCAAATAAATTAAATTTTTTTAAATAAAGAAAAAAATCTAAAAATTAGTCTTTCTGGTCTCGAAATATTTTTGGTCTTTCTCTCTCTTTCTCTCTCTCTCGTTCTCACTCTCTCTCTCTCTCTCTCTCTCTCTATATATATATATATATATATATATATATATATTTATTCATTTATATATATATATATATATATATATATATATATATATTACTATCTTTCACAAACTACGTTTCTCTAGCTATTCGTAAAGTAGTAATACTATTATGATTATATTACTTCTTGTTATAATGGACTATTTCAATATTATGTTGTATATATGTTAACTTAGCTTGTTAATAAACCTACAAAGAATGATAGGCCGTGGAGAGGCACAAGCGAGTATCGTAGACACTGTATTATATAAGGGCGGGGATACACAACTTACAGTGAGAGTAAGTGACACATGTTAAGAGATTTACGACTGTGTGAGTAAGTTGAAAATTACAGCTAATTAGAACAGGTATAATGATTTGTTTAAGCGTAACTAAATATCAAAGAATATTTTAACATGTATGTTTGGGATGAAAATTTATGGAAAAGATTGAACTAAAAAATTGAAATAATAATTGAAAAGATTAAAATATATGGAAAATATCCTTACGGAAACAAACGTTTATTAACTCAGCCATACTGTAATAGTAAATGATAGACATACAAATTAGTATGTCTATATATCAAGGTAACTCTGTAAATGTCTGCCTGTGCCCATTTATACACTTATCCATGTCTTTTCTATTCACCAGTAGAAACATGACGACAGTAGAAAAGAAATAAAAGTTACATCAAAGCCAAACTGAGGGACTTTATTGTAAAGCAAAGCA
This sequence comes from Sepiola atlantica, assembly GCA_963556195.1. Lineage (NCBI taxonomy): Eukaryota > Metazoa > Mollusca > Cephalopoda > Sepiida > Sepiolidae > Sepiola > Sepiola atlantica. The sequence continues at coordinate 114,527,185 of OY744526.1, forward strand.
GGAAATTGTACTGAAAATAAATGTTCTATTGAAAGTCAAGGGGAAAAAAACATATGTTCTGTGTAATGCCTTTCGGTGGGGAGAGAAATAACAATAAAATAAAAGGCAAAATTTAATGTTCGAATCTTGAAAAGATCTATAAAAATAGAATCAAAATCAATGTGGAGAATTCTATTAAATATATCATTGCCATGGAAAACGAAAAGGAACGTCAGCATGAAGACATTATCATAGATTTATCGAACTATTTCTAGATCGACCACGTTTAAAGGACGAGTTATTACGTATTATCAAAATGTGTGGAGCGTGAACGTGGTGGAAGTGATACAGGTACGAACTTACGACTATTAAGGTGTGTTTGTTATGTCGTTATCGATAGCACCAACTTTTACTAACAATATATGCAATCTTCACGTAGTCTCTCCTGTGCGTAGCTGCTTCAAAAAAGATTCGGAGCAACCAAAGCCAACTGCTAAAAAAGGAAGATAGAAATCGTAAACTGTTTAAATGTATGACATTTGTTTGTATATGTACATATTTTTTTAATGAACTATGTAAACATATATATATAGCTAAATGTATATAAATACCCACAGGTCTCCATTTATAAACTGTCAGACATGTGAAGATATTCATATATTTGTATGTATAGGATTCATGTATTGACTACCTAACTGATCATTATTAATTTTGAAACACGGCTTTTAGGAATAGGGGTAATTTGTACGGGCTATATTTAGTTATTTAATTTATAGGAAATAAATTCAGATACCTCAGATCTTCATGAAATATTAACAATTTGTATAGAAATCACTTAATAAATATTTCCACAATCTCAGTTTCTTTGGCGCATTTAAAAGTTTTAGGCGAAAATAAACACTCCTAAAAAAATTCCAATATTTAAGATTTGCAATAAATTAAACCAATAGTTATTAGTCGCCAATTAAGCAAGATTATTTTAATTTCAATATATTCGAATAGCGCTAAGCTTAAACTTTATATTTTAGACATTTTCAAAAATTAAATAAAGAAATATATTTGGATCAAACTTAGGATAAGTATTCTAGACATAAAGGTTTACTATTATTATCTTTTTATGTTAACCTTCATAAGCGTACATAAAATTGGTGAAAAACACTTGCTTTCGAGGATATATATATATATACATATATATATATATATATATATATATATATATATATATATATATGTATATATATACATGTGGATATATATATATATATATATATATATGTATATATATATATATATATATATATATGTATATATATATACATGTGGATATATATATATATATGTATATGTATATATATATATATGTATATGGATATATATATATGTATATGGATATATATATATATATACATATATATATATATATATATATATATATATATATGGATATATATATATATATATATATATACATACATATATATATATATATATATATATATATATATATATATATATATATATATATATATATATATATATGAAACATAAAATGAACTTATCAAATGAAAAACAGAGCAGGATGATTGTACATGATATCCACAGCCTTAAGATATGCCCCTTTTCACCTCGCAATTTTTTCTTCCAACACACCTAAAGAAACTCATTACACTTGAAGCATTCTAGTACTATATACATGAAACATAATACGATAAAATAGCGTGTTTAGGCAGTAAAAATGTTTATGTTGTTTTTATTAAAATAATTTATATTTAACAACAATTACGATGAGAAATCTATGTATTATTACACATATAATCTAAACAAACACATTTTAATTTTGCAAGTAATGTCTCACAATGGAGCTTACCAAACCGGAGTGACGCTCAGTAATCATAGTTTACGATGAAAATAGTGTGAACTAAAATTTGAACAAACAGGTGTTTAAATGTATTTTTCTTTTTAACCTTTCACTACATAATAATATTGTAATGTTCACCCCAAACAGTTCCTCATTTACTAATAATTTAAACAAAAAAAAACATAACACCATTTTAACTCTTCACTTTATTAGACTGACTGATGAGAATACATATGCTACACTAAGCACATTTTACTCATTATGCAAGCAGTCTTGCGAACGTTATCTCCTGTCAAAAAACAAAACGCGAAAAAGTATCCTCTTTCATCCCATTTTACCCTCAAAATAAGTTAATTGTGATTTGAAAAGCGATTTAATTCACTTTAACCCCTTGAATACTTCAAATTCAACATTTTGACGTTAACAGCTTGAACATATACCCGCAGAAAATAACGAATTGAAAATAAAATAATTATTTTGGAGTTTTACGTAGGGGATAGATTTCCTGTATAAATTTAACGTAAACTGCCTAGTTAACGATGATTCGAGACGTATAAACGAATGTTTTCTCAATTCTAGGACGGGTAAATTAGAGAAGGTTAACGTCATCATTCTTTAGCCCATCGAAATAATATTTTATCTTATTTTAACTAGAAATGTGGGAGGATATTTCATTTTTTCAGCAATTACTTGTTTTATGTATACTTAAAAAATGTTAAATTATTCTTGTATTTTTTCCCGGGCAACGTCGAGACACGGGTCCAACTAGTAAATAATAAATGTGTATCATCATAAATTGTGTATTGGTTTGTGTTACATTATGAACTCATTTTATGTTAGCAATTCTTTATTCAGTGCGAATGACGTTTCGGTATTCACATATCATTATTCGGTATTTGAACGAATGTTATCAAAACGGATTTGCTACGATTTGGTATGCATTACTTATTCTATAAGACATGATGTTATACTTAAGTTAAATCACACACCTCTGTATTTGGAAATATTCATTTTGGAAAATATCATCATTTATATGAAACACAAACTTACGAATGTGCCCGATGATGTGCTTTTCTATTTATACGTTGTCATATGTTTTTACGAAACAGTAGACATTATATATTGCACTATACAATAAAATAGCCTAAAATATATTAACTTATTGATCGTTGTATTGATCAAATTAATGTAATTCACATATGTTTCAGAATATAATTGAATGTCAAAAATATTTCATTCAGCATTTGTTTTTCAAAGTAATATCGATTTGAATCGATCAAAAACAAAATCAGATCGACGTCCTCAGCGAAACGATTGTTTTATATATTGTTGTAATAAAAGTGATTCGGCACTGTTGTCATTCTATCGAATAGACGCGTGTGATATATTGCAATCGAAGTATATAAACAACAAAAAGTAATTATCAAGTAGCCAAAGTAGAATACATCTCATCGTTACAATTTGACTGCAAATGAATTAAAGATAAGTGTACCTTCACGACCCTTTCAACAAATATGATATTAAAAACCTTATACATTTACAAACTGCTGCTACTACTACAACTACTACTACTACTACTACTACTACTACTAATAATAATAATAATAATAATAATACACCAACAACTATCACTACTATTTCTACTACTACTACTAATGATGATAATAATTATAATAGTAATGATAATAATAAGGAAAATAGTAAGTTTAATAGCAATAATAGTATAAACACTAGGAACAGTACCGAACATTGGAAAACACTTAGATAAAATCCGAATCATCAGACTGAAGCCGTAAAACGGATGGCAGTGTTGGAAACAGCTGGAATCTTAAGAAAAATATTCGAATGCGGAAACTATCAACACAAGCCAGCCACATAAAAGTTGCAATATAAATAGAACAACAACAGAGAAAGAACCCCACGCAAACCTAAGAGAATTAAATGTATAATAAATCTGATGGGCAGAATAGAAACACACACATAATGTGATGTCAACCGCCTTCACTAATACCAAACAAAATTGTTGTAAATGGTCAAATAATGAAAGTGTTGCAGAGGAATAGCACTAACCAGCCCTCCACTGGAAGAGTACTTGCCCCTTGGAAATAGGCTTATTTCTACCAAAATCACATAGAAATCAATGGTTGTTGCGAGTGAGAAATCAAGGGTAAGTGCCTTTGCGATACCTGAAAGTCAATTGCTATTGTTATCAAGAGAGGTTAAAAATTACTAGAAATCTGGGGAGACTTGTTGTCACCAAGACTCAAGGGAACACAGTCGTTTATTGCCAGTGAGTAATATCTGCTGATGATTTGTGCGAACAGTCCTAGTGAACAGATAATAATAACAGCAACAACGTTACCAACTTATATTATACAAATATATTCGAGAGAATTGCACTAAATTGAGTAGGGAGATCCTTTGGGTACCGACTTTTTGATAGAGGCGGTAGTTCAAATTGAAATACTACCACGTCTATTAATTGTAACAACATCCACTCATATATATTTTTCTGCTAACTGAAAAAGAATAACTTCCAGGCTAATCCTTCTATCAGAGTAATTGTCTTTTCAAAACCAGACATATGGATTATAACTAAAAAATAAATATAATCATTCTAGATATAAAGAAAACATCTATTTCTCATAATGGCAATGGACAAATGATGTAATGCAATAGTTTTCAGCTCAAAAATATGAATCCTGATGAAAGTTAATCGCTTCTTATATTAATGATTAATATCAGTATATTCCCTCCATTCTAATAATCTAAGCAGTAATGCTAGCAATAGACCGCAATAAACCAGTCTAAGAAATTAAATTGATTATTTTGGCTAAAAGATATATTTAATCTTTCGTCAATAAATGTTTAACGATGACGATATACCTAATAATTACGATATTATTTTTTTTCATCAGACTGTCAGGGTAAACAATCCCGTTGCCCTGCACTTATTGAAATAATTATATTATGAATTCAAACTATCTAGGGGGATTTAATACAGATTATGCACTTTTTAAAACAAAGTCTAGTAATAAGACCATGATCGATCTTCATACTTTCTATACATTTTGGCATTTCCTTCACACTAGACACAGATAAATTAAAATAGAATGTCCTAAATTATATACTAATGTTAAACAAAGAATCTTATGACCCATATCATGAATCTACTCTTAAACTATTTTACATACATAAATAATCTAACAATCATAAACCAATAATAAAATTGTTAACTGTATCCGATCTAATTTCCAAGCTATAGGCTAAACTACTTACATTTAATCTAAATATTATCATAACACACATTACGCCTTTAGTAGCACATAGATCGAAAAGTAGAAAATATATTGGCAGTAATGAAAATAGAAACAACTAAAATATAGTTGGTATTACTAACAATATTAATAATATAATACTCTCAAATACTGATAATTATGGCGGACAATCAAATATTTTTCAAAACTGAAACCAGAATGCCAAGCTATAAAACCCACATAAAAATATTAAGTGAAATAAACTATTTTGATTCAAACACCCTTACAGTACAAATGTTAAAATATATTCCAATTATTTATCATTTATTCACACATCAAATCATTTATTCACACATTTAAATATAGAAACATTGTAAATAAAACTATTATAATAAGTACATACATTTTTACAATTTTAATGTTTCATTTAAGCTAAAAAAAAAAAATACTCGTTTCATCTAATTCCGATTCATGTATTGATTTATTCTTAAACTTATTTTAAAAATAAAACTTTAATCTGCATTTCAATTATTTAATCCTAAATAAAACGTTGTTATCTTCCTTTCCTTTAATTTTACTTTTTTCTCGATATTAATTTCTTATTATTATAATGGTTTGACTGTCTATTATCATAAAAATGAATGTTTATTGTTCTCATCGTTAACGTTCATAATTATAGCATGATTATGTTGCTTTATTAATCTTGTATTTTCTCGGGCGTCTTCTACTTTAACACTATTGTACAACGTAGTTTGGATATCATATTTTGTCATAAAATAACCACCTTCCACATACAATGTATAACCTCAACAATAAAATAATTAAATCGAATTCTACATAATTCTATATAGTATAATTTTGAAAACAACCCTGCTCCTCTTCATAATATAATAAGATACTCTTATTATTTATATCTACAAACTCCTCATCTATTTTCTGCAAATTTACTGTAGACGTTAACCGTTAGATAATCCATAAACATCCGAGTTGAACTATTTAAATTCATTAAACTTTAACATTTTAATGTATCCCTTCATTTTTTCATACATTTGACATTACAACAAATAGTTTAAACTGAACATTGTTCTTTTATTTATTACTAATTTAATTAAAATTTCATATTTATTGTTTAAAAAAATTCATAATTTTAATAAAACTTTCGTTTTTTATAGTCTGCTCCCTGTTTAATCTATATTTCAAGCACAGTTTCTACAGATCACGTAAGCTAATAACGCTAACTTGTTTACGTTTTTATTTCAAGCCTTAATAGTAATTATAAACAGTAATTAATTCAAGTAACTTAATAATACATATGTATAACTTACAAAGAAGATTCTTTAAATATCTAGGGAAATAATTTAGATGAAACTAATGCGTCTTAGTCAGCGGGAAATATATACAGATGAGACATAATAGTTCACAGATAAGGGTGGGGGCGACTGCTTTCGCTCCCGCGCTCTGGACTTCCAAAAAAAAAAAAACTTCGGCGTCGTCATTTGGTGTCGTCATCTCTTCTCTAGCATCGATAGATTTTCTTTTTTCATTGTTTAAAAAAAAACATAGCATATTTACGAATTAAAAGTGCGAAAAATATATAAATAAAGTCTGAAATTAAAAAAACGTGTTTTTGTTAAAATATAAACCAATAAAATTGCATTTTCTGTTTAAATTGTAAGATGCTTCTTTAATTTAAAGTTTACTTTCAATTCTTAATAAATTATCTTATCAACATGTATCGCCCCCCCCTAGTATTAATAAATAAAAACAGGTATGCTAACTTTTTTTAATTACCTCCTTCTCTTTAGGAACAATCATATTTTTATTTCATTCGCCGTTAATTCCTATTTCAGTCACGTAAATAATTTAGAGTGAAAGAAGTTTCGGTATTACTTATAATTATTTTTTTTATTTAAATCATGTTTTAGTATAAAAAAAATACAAAATAAACATTAAAAACCCTAAGTTATGTCAAGTTACATCATACACATGAAACGGCAAAATTACAATAGGTCATAAAAATATAGTCGCCATCTAAACAATTCGAGTAAGAGGCTAGCTAAAGAAGAAGGATAACTTAAGGTTAGAAACATGTACTTTTTAAAATGAGAAAATCTTCCTTAGCTAGCATACTTCTCTTTGTTTATTAAGACGGTGACTATGTTTTTAAGCCCATTTTTCATTTCGGTATTTCACGTGTACAATAAAACTTGCCAAACAATACTCTCAGGCATTACCTTCTCCTTTCATGGGGTGATGCTTATAGGTATTACCTCCTGTATTTTGAAGGGGATATTATTGTATCTGTTCTGTTATCATGATATCATCCGACCAGGCATAACCGCATCCTTTTTGGGGGTTCAGTAAAATCTTCCGAGGCTTAACCTCCTTCTTTGGAAGGTATTAATGTAGTATATTTGTATTCCTCATGGTACATTGATTCCTAGGCATTACCTTTCTTGGGGGTGTAGTATATGTTCGTTCCTCATTATATTATCATTCCAGGATTACTTTCGACTTTTTTAGAGAGTCAGGGAAGTACCCTATAATTCTGTTCTCATGATATCCTTGTCTCAGGCATAAACTCCTTTTTATTTATTTTTGTTAGGGTGGTTGTAGTGTTCGTTCGTCATAAAATCCTCTCAGTCACTACATCTTCCCGTCGAGGGGGTCAATGTATGTAATTTGTTCATCATGATATCAGGCTCCCAGCCTAACTAAAATATGCCACTTTAAAATCTTAATTTTTAAAAATATATTCACCTTAATGTAATTCAGTTTACACTCCTAGCAGTAAGTTCTACGTTTTCTAAATTATAGAAATTATTACCAAGGTTTTTTGAGGAGTGTATAATCTTTCCCATGCATTGACATTTTGCTAATATTAAAAATATATACACATATACTTAAATTATTATTTATCCATTAAGCTTAAATGATTTCAATTTCCATCATTAAAAAAACACTCTATTATAACTTCTGCATTTCATAAATTTTACCTATTTGCAATGTAAACCCTTCATATTGATACCATTATTCGTTTCTATTTATTCCATCCGACAAATAATATAATTCGGTGAAATATTGTACGTATTTTTACTAATCCATAAAATAGTTTCATTTCTTACATACTTTCTAAAATTACATAATACCATGATTATTATATCAATTTCTTAAATATAAACAATTATTTACATATACATATTTAATATTATCAAGTTCTATTTCGTTCTGTTTCTTTTTTGAATATTTTTTTAACGGTGTTCGTTTCCTATTTTCATTTACACTCCACTGTTATATAGTTTTGTTCAACGCGTATTCTTTATATTTGTTACTTTTAATCATTCAATTAATTAATTATTTATTTTATGACGTTAATAAACTGTTCAAATATATTGTTTATTATTCCCCATAACATTTGCCCTCGCTTTGACAGTTTTGCCACACTATTAAGCTCCCGGGTATATATTCAGTTCCTCAGTATATGGTTAACTATTAATTGATAATAAATAATAAAGAAACGTTGAAATTAATCTAGTTTAATTTATCTTGTTTAAATAATCTATTTTATATTATCTATTTTTATTTATGTCAAATGAATTTTGTTTTCCTAGCAAAGTTTATACATTTTAACTTATTATACCTTAAGATTTATAAAACCTATATTGTAAATATTGTGGAATAGTAACTGTTATTGTAATTATTGTCATTTATAATAGATTCATATGAATAAACAATTTGAATTATTATTTATCCATTATACTTAATCAACTATATGTTATTAAAGTTCGCTTTTTCCGAACTTAATTACATTTTTGGCGAAAATTGATTCTAACAGACTTCTCATTTGGATATTATAATATTCGTTGGAATAAACTTGGTATATTTTTTTAAATGAAAATATGATTTAATTTTACATATGATTATTATCATTAACTAATCTAAAATATATTTAAATACTATACTTTTCTATATAGCACGATAACTATCCCAACTACTTTAATAATAAAAAAACAATTATAAACATATACATTTATGAATAATTCAATTTTTACTCCCTTTACATTTTCCGACATACATAAACAGACACCTCTTAACGGTGACTTTCCAATTACCTTTTACATTTTTATTTTTTTTTAACATAGGCTCCTTCTAACTTTCACCGCCTGTTATTCCTGCCATTTTTATTCTTTTTTCACTTTGCACATACACCATCATTCTAATAATACTGCCAATAGAAGACGTCTGAGGCAGAATCTCTTTACATATATAAAATTTGGACTCTGACACACATTTTGTCTTTATTCCAATATATTCTTTTGGGACCATTTATCATTTAATACTCCAATGGAAGATACGCATGACACTTAATAATATATCTCTTGTTCAATTTCATTGTAAATTTTTAAACGCTGTGCAAGTATATTTCTTACTTTTTTGAATTAATAATAAAGGCCAAAGCTTTTAGTGGGACATAATGTGTGTTTTTTTTATTCTGACGATATGACTTATTTCTTTCTAAATCTAGGTTTACATGACTTTTCTATAATTCATAATATTGTTTCATGTACTGATGAAAATGCATTGAAATTGTCAAATATATAACTTTACATAATAATGCTCCACCCCTAATCTTGAGAATATTTTTCATCGTATTAAGAAATAGATTAAAATAATTATTAATATTTAAAATAAATATATATGTATATATGTATATATACATATATATATATATATATATACATACCTATTTACATATATAAATATATATATATATATATATATATATATATCTTGATATATATATATATATATATCTTGATATATATATATAGCCTCGGAAGTTTCTCAACCATTAAAACTATATTAAAAAAAATTAATAAATAATTATAGTGCCAAGTCTTCCAGTGGAAAATCACTCATGTAAGTCAATTTATTTTTTACAGTTATTATATTAGTTTATTTCTAACACTATTTTAAGGGATCATCAGTTGCTTATCATGAAAAACTGTTTCGGGAATTTAAATTTTAAATATATATATATATATATATATATATATATATATCCGAAACAGTTACAAGGTAAACAGCTGATGATTCCGGGTTTGATATTTCACGGTCAAGTCAAGGTCGCTGTTTTTGTTTCACTGTTAGATACTTTAATCCTCTTTTTATTCATGAATTTTCCAACGGTGAGTCGGCTTATGCAGGTGCTATGTCTGCGATATCTTGGATTTAGTTAGTTTCTCTGGGAATTAAAACTGCATTTTGTTTCTTTGCTTAAAGTGATTCAAAACTTCTTTAACTATATATATATATATATATATATATGTATATATATGTATATATATATATATAATTGCTTATATCTACGTATGTACACGTTTTATCTGTATGGGAATCGTTAGTCTTAAGAAGATTAGTATTACTATGCGTAGGACTGGAACACCAGGGCACGAGCCATGCTTTGTAGCTCAAATTCCGAGGTTCTAGCCCTCGCAGCCACTATCAACAACCCGATTAACATGCGAGAGATAACACGTATTAAAGGAGTGTTTAACTTCTCAAGGAACGAGCATTTTAAGCTAGGATAGTGGATGTGTTAATACTACTTACTACAGTACGCAGTTTACATTTGGGGGCGACAAATAATTATAAATATGTGTTCCATCCACATATACGTTTCATCTTTACATGAATAAAGGAAGCCAAATTTAAAATATGTGTCATGCTGGTAGTCAAAGTCCAATTAGTTCATTGAAAATTCCAATAATAGAACATTTTTCTCAATCTCTCTCAATTACTGTATTCACACGCTTTCCGAAATGTGCACGATTATTTCTTAAATATTCTCGAGAAAACCTCTTCTATTCTTAATTATAACTATATTAAATGAGGTCGAAGTTTTTTTTTTGATTTTTTTTTACTTTAATATCATCATTAATATATCATTCCTTAAAGATGTATTGCGAAATAGTGTAAAGTTCTAGAATAAGTGGGAATTTTCGAAAAAACTGAAACGTCATGTGAAATTTTCCTTTATTACATCTGTAAAGGAAATTAGTACTCGTAGGAGCAAATTAAAATCTACTGAAAAAATACTGAGAAGTTTCTTTGTCGTTTTTATCCTATTATATATATTCACACAGACACCCACACACATATATATATATATATATATATATATATATATATATATATATATATATATATATATATATATATGTATATAAATATATATATATATATATATATATATATATAAATATATATATATATATATATATAAATATATATATATATATATAAATATATATATATATATATAAATATATATATATATATAAATATATATATATATATATATATATATATATATATATATATATATATATATATATATATATATATATATATATATATATACGAAGCCTGTCTAAAGCGTATCCGACCTTAAGCCAGGAAAAATATTTCAAATACGTCACAGAGTTGGAACCCTAATCCCCGTCAATGTAAACCCATTGTGCTTGCACACACGTAGCCTACCGATCTATCCACTGCCAGAAACACCTCTGGAAGTCTTTTTTTTTTTAATGGTCTTCATCTTTGCCGCCAAAGTTACATAGAAGAAAGGTAAAATACCAATTGACACCTTATTTTTGTTTTAGCTAGCCATACACAATATAATGATATATTGGTGTATGTTCTTTCTTGTAGACATATGTGGTCCAATGGCGATTCTACTCTCTGAGTGGCGAAATGTTGATTACTTATCTTCTTGTTTGTGCTGATGAACAATCTAATAAGGGTTTTCTCCGAAGCGTACGTACACTAAAATTGCGTTAATGCTGAAGTATGACCTTGTCTACTAAATGATGAATATATCATAAGTTTGTATTTTGCAAAGTTGTTATATATGCGTTTTTTGGCTTACATCGACAGGCATATGTGTTTGTCTATGTAACCGTCTAACAACTACTACCGTATTAAACTGGTAACATATACAATTATTTGAAGTGTTTGTGTGTAGGGAGTAAGAGGTAAATTGTTTTGGTTATACGACTTATTGACTATGTTTACATAGATGTAAGAGTGCTAGAATTTTTTAAAGTGATTCCTTAAATATATGGGTGCATCTTATTTCACACATTATTTTACATAAAAAGACTCCAATTCAAAACGTTCGTCCAAAAAAAAAATCATAACTCTTCGTATACAAACGATAAAGAAAAAAATCAAATTCTCTGCGTATACGGTCAATATCAGAAACAAGATTTGCTGTTTGATAAGTTTATACACTTTTCCGATTTCCAATGTCAATATGTCATTTTTACTTAAACTTTTAGATTTTCCTTTCTCAAGACAATTAAACAAAATAAAATCACACTTTATTTTTCGTATTTATTTAAATAAACCCAATGGGTTACTACAAAGACACTTGTCAACGAGAGATTTTAAAAAAACAAAAAATAGAAAATGCCTACCAAAAAATCAACTAAAATCGAATTCTCACTTGATAGCTCCGGTTTTCGGTTTGAATTTTTTTACCAAAAAGGATTTTCGCTACCAGAAATATATTTTATGGCGTGAATTGAAATATAAAACATACTTAAACATGAAACACATTTCTGCCAATTAAACATGTTTCCCGAATACACACACGCACTCAAACACACATGAACTGGAATAACATGTGAACTAAGATGTATTACATTTCGATAAGGTTTATGTAATGTGGTTGAATTTCGTTTAATAATTTTCATAAAAAGTTTTGTTCATCACTATAGTATGAATTACAATTAATTTGGAAGAACATCTGCAAATAATAAATATCAAATCCAAGCTGATAACTGAGTGAAATGGGTGGTCAAATAAATTTAAAACAGGGAATCGTACTATCAATAATTTTAGAAGCACTTGGAACATTCAGAACGATGTGGAAAATAGTTTAAAATAAATTCTCACGGAATTTATGAAAACAGCTGAAGAATAAGGAGAAGTCTTAAACTTCGGAAACCTCTATATCCTTATCTTCATAGTAGATGCTTAACTGAGCTCTAATATTTGGTTTCGTTACAACCAATGTAAATAATGTGGTTTATACCCCCTCTGTGTACCTCAAACTATACGGAATTCTATGAGCAAAGTTTATTTCCAAGAAATACAAATCTGTAGAATACAAAACGACGAGGCTGTTTACGAGCTGACTATATCATGGTTGTTTTACTGTTTAATGTCAACAAAATTTTGTTGAGCCGTCTTCATAACTAATCTAATTCCGGTCAGTCACAACCGTTAATCCTCACGTTTTTGTTATAATATCACTTTACAATATCACTTATCCTCGGATGGCGTATGGGCCTTAATAAACGGTGACGCGTTAGCAGATTAAAGACAACTTACATAACCAGATAATACTGAACAACTACAAATAAGTTAAAATAAAATGTCACTTCGACTCATCACAACTAAATGTAAAGACAGATAATGATAAGATTAACTTAAAAAAGCTTAGAATTACAGTCTAGAGACGGAACAATATAATTTCACGAACATAACACTTTTGTAAAATGTTATGTGCCCTCATCCTGATGAAAATTAAAATATAATGCTATTTAATCTTATCTATAGAATCCGAATTCCAATGTTGATCAAAACCATTACATGATTTAGACCCTTCAAGCTGTCTGAAATGTAAAGGTGGAGTTTAAGGAAGATTTTGAAATTACAATTTGTTTGAAATGTGGATGATGAGTATACAGCAAATTCAATGCAACTCTGATATATTTGAATTTTAAAAGTGAGGTTGTGTCTATATAATGCCACCAGAACACTTTTTAAAATCCTATGAAAAACTGAAATGTGCGGAACATTTATGATTGATTTATAATAGCCATCATAAAAAATTCATAAAAATCAGAAGTATATGAATTATCAAACATTGCTTATGCTTCTTTGTGCCCACTTTGCATTAAACTATATTAAATTAAATGTATCCCACATTACCGACTATTACACATTGCAGCTGCGTTCCAAAATGATCGGTTAATAATTTAGGAGTTTATACTTTGCATACACATATATACATTAGAGTTAGAACATAAAGAATTCCTGAATTAATCAAAGAATCGGCGAGATATATTAGAAACCAAAGCGTATTCATCTGCTGTTTATAAAAAGAGAGACACACAAAAAAACAGAATTACAATGTTCTATCAGGTGTCTCACAATTTCCTTTGCTGACGCTTAACTATTTAACACCGGGGTTTTCCCTTACTAACAGCATTTGACGAATCTCTCAACCGCAGATGTATACTTGTTAAAGTAACTGTTTGAATTTACTTCATTTTCGATTAATTACTTTGAGTCTATGACGACTTATATACATTCAAAGTTACATAGCAATATCCGATAGTATTTTCTTACGAACAGAATCGACAGTTATGCATTGCATAAATGTCATGCTAAAGTGAGGCTATTACAAAAGCATTTATTTATTTAGAAATATCTTTGTTCAAATATTTGTGTATAGTATCGTATGTATTTAAATGCATGCATTATTCATTTAAGATTAAAATATTAAATATGCGTTTACCCCTATTTCTCCCATGAAATAATCCATACTTACATGAGGCAAACGGATTACGCAAGTTGCGTTTATACAAAAGAAGAATATATACCTTTGGGCGATAAACTGTGTTTAGTTCGGTGAATCACATCAGTTGATGCTCTTCAGAGGCTACTCTGCTCGAAGGTCTAGTTTTTGCGTAACGGAACATTCAACAATGTTGCCTCAAGCTGAATATATTCAAAGAATATGAATGATTGAAGATGCCAAGGTCTTTACACGTATATTTTTCATGCTCACACGCATACACAAACGCACATACACACACACACATATATATATATATATATGTATATATATAGTGAGAGGACCTATGAGTGCAAACGATAATGGAGTATGCCATGCGTCCATACATCGATGTCTTCATCTTGGCAAAATATGTATTATTTATACACGTGCTATCTAAGAAATAACACGTAATTAAACAAGTTTAGTTTTACTAAATAAACATCAGCGATCAATATATTTTTGTATTAAGTTGTGCGCAATCTCTAATTTTGTTTCACTGTTGTTAAATCATATCTCGCTATCTACATATATATTTGGATAAATATGTACCTGTATATTTAGCTGGTATATTTAAAATAAATATTGCATCTCTCTCTTTTCTATTTGTATTTCTTGCTCTTTCTCTCTCTCTTTCTCTCTCTCTCTCTCTCTCTCTCTCTCTCTATATATATATATATATATACATACATATATATATATATATAATATTTATAAATAAATATTAATTATTTTAATACCTACATACATCGATGTTTCATGCTAACGCAATCTTCAGTGCAGGAAGCTAATTCTCAACGCTCGGCGGGCGCGAACCCTAATCACAAATCGCCACTTATTCGTAGTCAAGAGTTTTAACCCCTCAGCCATAGACAATTAGTTAATAATCATGGAGGAATTTTACTTTGTAAATAGCGAATCGGCGGCTACATTTACACAAGCAGTCAGTGTGCTCAACGAACGTATTTGGATCGTGCATGCGACTGTTAGTACTGCTTGTAATTAAAGTCACTCAAGAGTGCCCGGCCTTTGGTGAAAGGGGGCTAATAATAATATTGAAGATGTTTCATGCTAACTCAATCTTCAGTGATGGAATTCGGCGGGCGGGAACCCTGATCACAAATCACCACTGATTCGGCCATAGACACTTAGTTAATAATTATGGAGGAATTAAACTTTGCAAATAGCGAATCGGCGGCTAGATTTTCACAACCAGTCATATATATCTATATATATATATATATATATATATATATATATATATATATATATATATATATATATATA
>OY744526.1:114548196-114645696 GCA_963556195.1 Sepiola atlantica
CATATAAAACGTTTACACCTCCAATGCATGTAAGTCTGATCTTATATCAGTAATAGTAATTACGAAAATGGTGTCTTTACTCTACAACAAATGACTTGCTGTATCTTGCTTCCATGATAGCTAAAAAATTGCCTCTGTGATACTAGTGTTCAAGACTTCTGGTGATAGAACTGATCTTCAGAGCTACCGTCCAGTCAGTCTACTCCTGATCTTTACAAATATCTTTGAATCTGTTAATAATCTAGCGATAGTCTGTGATCGATTCAAAATAGCACGATATACTGCGGACAACTTACCGGTCATCTGTGAATGGATATATCATACAATAAACAATGCAGATGAAGCTAGGGAGGAAGCGCTTGATATATCCAAAGCATTTGACAAAGTATGGGAAAAAGGGATTCGCTTAAGAATCACTCATATAGTATTACTAGACGAATATTTAATATAATTAGATCCTTAGTAACCAAAATAAATACAGGTTTTTCTCGATGGCCGTACATCTATGCAACATGAATTAAATGCTGGTGTATCCCAAAGATCTATCCTAGGAGCTTTACTGTTCTTTATTTTTATAAACGACCTACCTAATGACATTAAGTCTGATGTGGATATATTTGATGACGACACCACGTTCTACTCTCGTTATGTGGGCGAAAGGGACGCATACATATCCAAAGCAACTGCTGAATCCTTAGAAAATGACCTACGTGGTGTAGTGGAATGGGATCATGAATTGATGATAAATTTTAATACTGAACAGACAACGCTCCTTTCCATCAACAACTACAAGAACCCGCTTCAACCACTGATTGACATGGAAAATAACACCCTACTTGAAAGTTCAGGATTCAAACCTATCGGCCTAACATTCCCATGCTCAAATGAATTGGAACAACTACATAGAAAACATTGCCAAAGCTGCTGCCAAGAAGGTGGGCTCTCTCTACCGTGCTAGTGAACTTCTTATATCTGACATGATCCTATACCTCTACAAAGCCATCACCCGCCCATGCATGGAATATTATTGCCCCATCTGGGCTGGTGCATCATCAACTAGTCCCTCCCTTTTAGACAAGGTCCAAACAAGAGTCACCATATTAATAGGTTTATCACTATCCACCAAGCTCCATCCCTTGTCCCATCGCCGTAATTGTGTATCCTTGTGCCTGTTTTACAAGTACTTAAATGGATTGTACTCCAATAACTTGCTGCTCTGGGTCCCCCTCGACGTAAAGACAGCAACCCGACAATAAGCTAAATGCTATCCATTCACTGTGGAGGTCCGCAGATGCCGGCGAGCTGTTTACTCTAATAGCTTCTCTCATTGTGCTGCTGGCATCTAGAATTCCTTCCCGGATTCGTGTCCCCCGACTGTACCGACATGCACAAATTCAAAACTAATGCAAACAGACATCGCGCTGCACAGCTCCCAACTAGGATAACCTCCTAAACTTACACCCTCATTATCAGTAGCCCCTTACATCTACAGTGGCGACCTACCTTGTTTGGGGGGAAGTATGTTAAAAAAATCAGTTTATGGCTAGTTATTTTCTGCCGTTGGTGAATATAAAATAACACGTTGACACTAATAATACTCTCTACACTTCACCCTCAAAGGATTGTATTCACGAGAAGTATGCACTAAAATATCCTCAAAAGAACTCACTCACGACTTTTATCCTGAGTCCATACATTTTAAAGGACTGAATGTTTTCAGATTATCAGTCAAACAAAGAATACAATAAAATTGATGTTGCTCAAATCTTTTTCGAAATTTCAAAAACATAGCTTAAAAGTAAACACATATTTATTTGGTTTCAGCTTTTTAAACAGAAACACATATAGAAAAATAAACGTACAGTTAATCGACTAGAGGTTCATACTACATAGAAACTGAAACTAATTATCAACAGAACGCACAAGGCACAGTTTACCAAGGATTAGTAATACCATCGCGTTCAATTCGGCAGATGTGATGTGAAACATACATTAAGGAGTTGTTCTACCGATTCAAAAATGACCGCACATCAGAGGAAAGTGACAATCGTTCTGACAACCCCCAAACTGCTCGGAGTGAAGCTGTGGTTGACAGAGAGCGAATAAAAGAGAACGCGGAAAGCGGAACGCGACGACGGAGATGAACACTATTCAAAAAGTAAACTTTCAGGGGTGTTTCCGGCAGTGGATGCATCGTTGGGCTAAGTGCATGCAAGCATAAGGTGCCTACTTTCACTTTGAAGGGGATGAGTCTCCCAACCCCGTTAGTTATGATAAATATCTGTTATGGCTTAAGTTCGGATACGTTTTAGACAGGCCTCGTATATATATATATATATATATATATATATATATATATATATATATATATAATATGTATATACATGTATATGTATAAATA
Organism: Sepiola atlantica; assembly: GCA_963556195.1. Classification (NCBI taxonomy): domain Eukaryota; kingdom Metazoa; phylum Mollusca; class Cephalopoda; order Sepiida; family Sepiolidae; genus Sepiola; species Sepiola atlantica. The sequence goes on from OY744526.1 coordinate 114,550,598, forward strand.
TATATGTATATATATGTGTATGTATAAATATATATGTATATATATATATATATATCTATATATATATATATATATATATATATATATATATATATATAAATATATATGCATATATACAACTTTTTTCTGATATAGCAGGGAAAATACCAGCAAAGTGCTCGTTTAATAAAGAATTAAAGTAAAATATTTATAATTAAGAGCATAATATTTATTTATTTTGTTACACAAAAATTAGTACAACATTCGTACCGTCGGTTTCAAGCACAGAAGGACTTAGCCATCCGGCTCTCTTCGGCTTCTGGTGTCATCTGTTTCGGAAATGTGAAGTCATGGGTCACTCTCGTTTGGATGCGTTATTTGTTTAGAGTGTTATGTATGTTTGTTTGAATTTAGTGTAAGAAAAGTTAAATACAGTTGGAAAAAAAGGGTTAGGGGGATAAGTAACAGTTGAGGTTTAAACCAGAGAAGATTCAAAGATATATGAAAAGTAAAAATTAAAAATTAAAAAATTAAAAATATTTCTATATAAATTCCGTGAGCCAATATTATGAATATCGTATAGTTCGCAGTTACTGTTTTGGGGTTTAATGATGTGTCTTCTAAAAGGATTAGGGAGAGAAAATGGGTTCGAGGAGTATACTTATGAACAGATACAAAGTTTAAAAGGAACAACATTAATTTAATTCAAGTTTAAATCCTGGATAAAGGACTTTAAATCAATCCCAAATGAATTTAAATAATGATATCATCCGGGCGGGCTAAGGGAAGTCACTTTGCAGGCTTTTTGAATGATTTGTGTTCGGGATTTAACATTATTAACTAAGATATACTGAATGCTTATGGGTGTGGTTAAATTGGTATGCTGATTTATGCTGAAGGAATTAAGCATAACATTGAGCCATACGCCTACAAGCACATATGATGCAGAATATAATAATAAAAATAAGAATCAAGAGAGAATTTTTTCATGTAAACTCACGTATCTAATATCGCCAGTGAACTATAATTTGGCTTGAGAAATGTTCAATATTATTTGGTCGATTAAGACCTATATAGAGAGAACAGCCAGAAATGAGTTTTGTTTCAGGGTTACCAACGTCGATATTTGTTTATGAATGTAACATTAAAAATCTTACTTACAGATAAATGAGACATACAGAAGAATGTGGACTATATTAATAGATTAAATAACACTTAATACTGTGTTATGTTTATTATTTTATTTAGTTCATAAAAATGAACAAAATGTACGTTAGTACATACTATTTTAGAACAGCATTTACATAGTTGTTCTCTTTATATATGTCTATTAAGTAAATTCCCTTCCTTTTAAGCCGTTATTTAATCAAGTTGTGGATGCATTCATATTTGTTATCAGGTGTTTATATTGTTGACCTTGTCAGTATTTCACAAATAACACATTCTATAATCTTATTTCAATAAATAATCTTAGAAATACAAACTATTTTAGAAAGCAATTAGAGTGTGTGTTTGTGTTGGAAAACTTTCTGACAATTGAAAATAAGGATTTCATTAAATAGTTTAAGTGTTTTCTTCCTCTGGGATCATTTGTAAGATCTAGCATTTGAATTATTCATGTTAGGTCGTTCGAGTCAGCATACTACACTTTTTACTTATCTCTCTTTTTAGATTTCTTTATTTCCTTCCCCCCGTCTTTGATTTATTCTCTTTTTATTTATGTTTACTTTCGTTTAATTTTCGTTTTTGTTATCCATTCTCTTATACTGGTTTCGTTTTTCGTGTTTATTTAGTTCATTTTTTTTATTCTTTACGTCATTTCACGTATTTTGTAGTTCTTTTATTATTAATGTATTTCCTTGTTTCTTAAATCTTTCTTTATATTTCCATTTATTTTATCTTTATCTTCTTCTCTTGTTTGTTTCTGTTGCCATTCTTTCGTTCCTGTCATTCCGTTTATTTCTACTTTCTATTTGTATTTTATAATCTACTTTTTCATCTGTGTTTGTGTTTTTGTAAATACATTCTAATCTCCCTGAACAAACAAATTAAATAAGATTGTTTATTCTTCTTCTTACAATACTTTTCATGAGATTCAATTTTTAATTTTGATTTTTTATTTTCCTCTTTTAAAAAAAAATATAATGATGTTATATTATTATTAGATTCAGAAGCTACTTATTTCATTGCATTATGCCCATTCTATATTTCGTTTTTTGTCTGTTTATTTAACGATATATATATACAAATATATACGAGAAAATTCTCTTTCTTAGTACGTGTAAAATAAATCCCCTTCACGGAATATTTTTTTAAAAATGATTTCATCACCCTTTACTAAAATTATCTACGATATATACGAAAACTGACATATAGTTATGATTTTAAAACACATGCAAAATGTAAGGCTTAACCATATGAAACCTCGAAAAAGAAATTGTAATCGAGATAATCTTGCTTAATTGGTGTATAAGTACTATTAATCTATTACTGATATATTTATTCAAATCAGAGTGCGTGCTGTCATTATGCCGCCTGAAATCGCTTCAGAAGACACTAATAACATTCAAATCTTGTAAATATGTATTAATTAAAATAATTATTGTGTAAATTTACAAAAATCAGACAAAAAAAATATTCACGAAGGGCTACACCAACGTTTCAGTATGTTTGCATGAAATTAAAGATAACTAAATATTGCAAAAAAATGACAACCTCTTACTTTAAAAGTTGTGGTTAAAAATTGATAGTGATCGCTTATTTTGTTCAAGAGTTAATCATTTTCATAAAAATATATAAACATCTAAAATACCGAACTTTATATATGCAAATACTTTGCATATATAAAGCAACTTTTACCATTTTTTTGAGTAGGAATTGAAGGACAGGGTATGCCAAATTAATTCATCGAAAGTGATAATAATTGATTTGCGACGAAAGATTTACACAATAGCAAATGTTTTAATTCTATGTGTCCTACTTCATTTTAAATAACTGACATCACACGCTTTCTGAAACTTGAACGAGGGTTCTTCAAATACTATGTAGACACCTACTCCCTTTTCCTCTTTAATATTATCTTTCAGAGTGTTCCCAGTGGGGTGTTACGTCCCATTACTAAAATATGTACATATATAATTACAATCTGGGTAGTTTACTTTAATTTATGGGAAAAATGTTTATCTCAAAGTCTTGTAGTATTTATTAACATTGATCTTTTCGTCAGCCTTGTAAAGTGTTGTAGGCATTTTCTTTCCATCTGTAGCCACAAAATACAAAAGCAATAACTTGAGCAAAGTGTGTTTTATGAATGCTCCCTTAACATCAGCTGTTGATATATCTTATTTAGGAATAATTGTCTGAGATTAATTGTGGCCAAATTTACGTACATTTTTTATAAGAATATAGTCGTTTCCATTCTTGTGTATGTGAGTGAAACTAGTAAATCATTATCAAATATATGTAGAACATGTATACATTATTTTTATGAGATGGTCAACTCTAATATTGTTCAAGATAATCACTCTTAGCTCAAGGGTTCAGTCGGCAATAATTCATAGTTTAATATAGTTTCAAAACGTTATAGGTATCGGTAACTTTTAGGTGTAATCTTGTTTCGAAATGCCAAAACTTATATTTAACGAAGATACACTATATGTAAATATGCGCCTAGTTCCAGTTCCTTGCATATATTCACTCGTGTACTATTCTTATTAATAAGCTTTGTTTAATTGTAAAATAGGTGTGTGAAAACAAAGTACAAGTGTACTTGATTAAAATATAATTTTCTTTTTTTCAATGGTTTACTTATTAGTAAACCATACAAAAAAAAGAAAATTATATTTTAATCAAGTACAATTGTACTTTGTTTTTATATACCTATTTTACAATTATCTATTTAAACCTAGCATAGTGCTGTGAATAAAATATGCATCAAATTCGAAAACACGTGTCTTTAATTTATAAGTATCACATAGCAGAAAATCCTATTGTGAAAATCAAATGTTACAGAGGGTCCTAGTATGCAAAGAATCGCGTACGCTTATCTCCAATACTAACACATTTTAATGACATTTAAAGCTCCATACGTAAGGGATAATTATTGCGTGGCCCTTAGGTAATTATTTACTTTTTAATTAATACCCTTGTATATAATTTAATCGTTTAAAGTCAACACATACGTTCTCTGTAATGGCTAACGTCATACACCTCCATATATCACGGTCTTTTAATGTCACAGTTTTTAAATTATGAAAGAAAAGTCCAATGTTGGTAATGTCTTGTGGAAAAAACATTCAAGGTTTAACATCACGCCTTTACTAAACAATCAGTTATGCTAATATTCATACTAGCAAAGCTACACACTAATATTTAACAATATGTATACTTATGAGTATTATTCTGGTCTTTTTACGCGTTCCCTATTTACTTTGTCTTGTTAATTCAAAATAGTTTCTGTTTTTTTACATAACACTATCTCATATTTGAGTAGATATTTAAATCTACATCTTATATGATACGCCTCTATCGCCTTTGTCACTGTTTAGTATTCGGGGACTGGGATAATGCTCGGGAGAGATGAAGAAAAGTCAATTTGTACACCAGTAACTATCAAAGTATCAGTTTATATGTAATACATTTACAATTTTTTCCTCATAAATTATTATGTGCAGATATTATTCATGTAGATTAACATTCTCTTTGTTTTAAAATATATGATTACAAATAAATAACTGAAAAAAGGGATAAAAGTAAACGCGATTCGATATCCGATCTTGTATTTCCCCCGCGCCTCGATTCTCCAGTGTATTTCAGTTCATGTTGATTGATTTATAAATACTTCTTTTTAAATGCAGAATACAATAATAAAGATATTGCCTATTGACGAACACCATTGAGAAAACGAATAATCACCGTATAATTATTATGTGACGCCACGAATGAATTACTTTCGTTTCTCTCGTGATCTATGCATATTAATCATGAATGTATTCCCCAGCTTCTAGACAAAATCTAATAATCATAAACTATTGGATTGAAAGAAGTAAATTCAATCTAAAATCTTGTCTGTTTTGATATAATAGTAAATTATAATAAAAACCAGTAAAAGTGTTGCAATATTTTCATACATTGTGTTTTACCGGCGTGTATATCATGTGACGTACCCTATACGAGGTGCACGTTGTGGTTTCATCCTTGAAGTCGAAAAGTATTGACATTTATTTAAATACCTAAATAAAATATTTGTTTAATATAATTTTAAAAATATGCTATTTATTTTAATATAGAATAGTAAGGAATTTTCACTTAGCACGTGACGCTGCTTCTAATGTACAGATGCTCATCGACATAGCCATATCATAGTCTGTATCTGCTGAGCTTATATTTTTATTATGTGTTTATTGATCATTTTATTTATACGAAACTATGATATTAAAATAAGTGTAAATAGTACGAATTGCGAAAACTTATTATAGGATTCCGCACTCGTGGAGTAATAATTTAATTGGCATGATAGGACCTGTACGATTAGATATGCTTTTGTATCCTATTTATTTATTTATTACAGTGTATATATGGGGAGTGAGAGTACCTCTGAGGTAGAGAGTAAAATCCGCTCCGTTTCCTTCGAAAAATAAAATATTTTTTAACATTAAATATGAAAATCAATACAATTAATTGAAAATAACATGTTCGTGTTCAGAACACTGGTCATTATGTGACATAGGTGATTGACTATCACATTTTTTATCCGTGTACTTACTGTAAGGAAAACTATTAACGTCAATCAAATAGATGGACATCGTGTTTACTTTATACATAAAACAATATATAACGGAAGTGCGAGACATTGTTCATACATCTAAAACTACTTTTGAGCTTTTATTAAGTGTCAAATATCGAAAGGCCAACTACTTTAAAACAGTAACATATAAGCTACTCGAAAACGTACGAATCTTCAATCGATCAGAAACAGTGTCAGTTGCATCAACATTCCGACTCATATATCATCGAAGCTGTTGAATCCATTTACACTTCAGTAATCTATGAATATATAAGTCTACGACAACCGGTTAAATATGAAAAAAAATCATCATCATCATCATCAGCAGCAGCAGCAGCATCATCGCTTATTGTCTCGATGACAATCGGGGCATCGAAAATGACTTTGCAGCCAGCTTTCGACACCCCCAGATCTACTCAGCACCAACCCTGTACATTCCCGGATGTTGCCCTCTATTACATTAGTGGGTGTGCCTCTCCGCATTGCTCTATGTACATATCCTAGCTGGATTGTATGTGCAATACCTGATGAACGTGTGGGAATAGCATAAGCTATCAAACATTAGTAAGACGGCACTTCTAGCATTTAGCTATGCTCCCACTAATAATACAGGGAATATAACTTTGAAAACCTGTTTAATTGTAATGTGTCTGATTACCTATGAAGATAACATTTATGTTTTGTAGGATTTATCTTTATAATCAATTTGATCACTTATTTAAAAGAAATGCTAACTTCCTATACTATAAACACACATATATTTATTTTTATTTTAAAATAAACCCACAAGTGATTAATATTAACGATATTCTTTCTTATATTTTTCAAATGTGAATATCTAAGCAATATCGTTCTCTCTCGCGGGAATAAAACGAAAGAAAATTTTGTTTGATCCGATCCTATGGGGAGATGAAATCGAAATATTTGCTGGCGCATGCGTCACGTACTTCTATATTTTTTTAGTTTGAAGTCTTTACTGTACCTTTTTTTTTACTCTTTTGCAATTGTTCATTGCATCACATATTTGTTTTTTTTTTGTTTCTTTTCACTGCCCCTAAGGCCCTACATTTTTTAAAAGATCATCCAAGTTTTCTTCGTAGTTTTGCAAAAGAACTCACACATACATTAATACTCCGAGCCAGTAAAAGGACTGCTCTTGCATTATTACAAACTGTTATATATCATGAATTAGTAGTCAAAATCAAAATTAAAGATACCTAAAATAATACATCTCATCTGTGTTTTGTTCTTTTTTACTTTTAGGTAATTAAATACAAGTGTTACCGTAAAACTTTTGAACGTCGCCTCTCATTCTTAATGTACCATACATGAATAATACATAACGATGTGTTGTTTTAAATTCCGAGGTATGGGGCCTTGTTATACACATCTAAAAGAATAAATGCGAACAGTATCACCGTTTGTAACATTTATATTACTATCAACACTGTTCATTTTTATTGAAATAACTAATAAAAGATAGTCTTATGAAATACTGTATACATAGTAGATGGCAAAAAGCCAAACACTTCTACCTGCATGATGATTTTTTAAACAGTTTATAATAAATTGATGTTTTGTGTAATTCATTTGTAATTTTTATGTCGTAGTCGTCGTATATACAAACAATAGATTCGTCGATAGTAGCAGTAATTACGTGTGGTCATTTGATAAAAAAGGATAAACTATCAATTTTTTTCTTTAAAAGGTGCGTCTATCAGTTTTCAAGGGAGGAAATTTAAATGAAACTATTAGTGGTTTATATATATTAACTTTATATTAAAGATATGTAAATTTAAGTTTCACATTGCAAAATAATGCTAGACTATTTTCTTGTTACAATATATAATGAATGCTGAAATTATAATCAGCTATTTCTTTCCCACCTCTTATTGTTGTTATTCTTCTTTTTTATATTGTACTTTTTCTTCAATATTGCAATTTACATAGTCGGCATATCATATTGCATGGTTAGTGACCTTAGCTTGGAACTTGATGAAACTAAAACAGAGTTCTCTGAATTTTAATGATGGTAAAGGTGCTATTGTATGCATGAAATAGCATGATATTTAAAGAAAATTAAATAGCATTTCCCCCCCATATAAAATATGACAACAAACACTAATAAAAATGTAATAATTAATGTTTCAGTTACTTATACATACTTTACTATTTAATTATTTATCTCCATTATTATATCAGAAATATACAAATGACACCTGAATTAAGCTAGATTCCTTGAATATCCGTTTTTTCTGAAGACTCATGAAGCATGAGCCTTAGATTTTCGACATTTTCCAGGATAGCAATTGTGTAATAAATTTTGATCCAAATTATTACTAGGATTCTCAAATAAGATTTAGTAACATTATATTTGGATTTAAATTTGTGTACACGTTCATAAAAGCTGTTATGTTCGGGGAATTACTTTTACCTTTTCTTCAGACGCCTATTTTCTCCTTATATATATATATATATATATATATATATATATATATATATATACACTGAGAGGTGGCACATCAAAGCGCTGATATAATCAGAATAATAATAAGAATATTTAAAAAAAATATTTTGAAGTCTGAAACAACGCAGAAATTAGTTTTTATTTATCTTAAAAAACACCTTTTTTATTTTGTTTAAACTTGACCGCTCGCTGCACAAATAATAGGCATTTCAAATTTCGCCGTCATCAACATCAGACGAATTTCAACTTGATTGAGATAATGTCTCAGTCTGGAAGAAATAAAAAGAAGAAAAAAAAGAAAATGACAATGCTTCCGATGAGGGTATCTAATACCGAAAGTACTCAAGTTTAAACAAAAGAAATTGTTGTTTTTTACATCAATAAATTATTTATTTTAAAAAACAAATTTCTGCGTAGTTTCAGGCTTCAAAATATTTTTTTAAAAATATTCTCTTTATTATATTTATGTATATATATATATATATATATATATATATATATATATATATATATGTGTGTGTGTGTGTGTGTGTGTGTGTGTGTATGCCGATACGTGTGTGTCTGTAGAAAAGGCATGAATACATGACAGTATTGTATAGAGGACTAGATACATTTAATTTCATATGACGTTTCGGATTATGATATACTTACTTCAGCACTAGGAAAACAAGGAACAGAAAGGGTTTTACAATAGACAAGAATAGCAACTAACAGAGACAAACTTGAAATAAAAAAGAATACTCCTGGGGAGAAGGAGATGAGAGACGAATAGGTAAAAATCATGTAAGAATTAGGAAGTTCACCTTATAATGGAAAACATAATTGATCTTGCTTATAGTACAGTAATATTTCATTAGTGTTCCTTGAAATGAATGTATAATTTTACAGTTGTAAATAAATATTATTTGGTCTAACATGTTTTATTCTTTGGAATTAAATCTTACGTTTTGGAACATGTCATTTTGTTTTTCTTTCATTTTACCATTATATTTTTAGATATGTATATTTATCTCTCATATCTTTATATAGTCAACCCAATGTATGTGTATTATATTTGTGTCTTACTTATAGAAAGTAATTTTAGAAAATCTACATATGATCTTAAATGGTATTAACATGTAAAATTCACCGGAAAAAACAATGAAAGTGTTGCCCAATTTCTAAGTACACCCCTAAGATGGCTATAAAGGCATAGCCCCGTTAAAACGTATATTTAAAAAATATGTTATCATGTATAAAATCTTCTGGGAAACACAATAGAAGTGGTTAAGAATTCTTAAATGCTTTACTAACCTCGGAGAACTATGGGGACAGTTTGCTGACCTTAACCTATGGCAGCCGCACATTTCCAGGTTAACCATTGGAAGAGTGGGGCTTGCTATAGAATTTCCGCGTGAGGACATGTGCTTAAATTCTTACTTTTACCCATTCGGTAAACTCATTCATGTACTGATCAGCAGAGAGAGAACACGTTTCTCAACGGGGCCTCTCTGATGGGATCTCCGATTGATTCCCAATCACTTTGTTTGAAGTATTGTTTCATTTTGAGTAACGGCTGATCGGCTTTCGGACGAGACTCTATGAGTATACTAATCATTACCGCAATATGATCAGCATTCCTGAGCGGTCTATGGCTACTCGCCACACAAGCCTCGGGCAGTTAGGTCAATACCATATCGAGAAGCGAGGCTTGCTGGTCCTCAAGATCTAGGAGGCGGTTCTCGGAAAGTTCTGGTCTGAAACAGCGAGTGTGCAATGGAGAGACTACACGTGCAGCAACTAGCTTCGTCTGTATAATTCCAGAATCTAAGCCAATCACCGAGGTGGATATTAGAAGTTCGTATAAGACACTAATTCAAAGAGTTTTCGAAATTGTCAGCTTCTTCTGACTATATAAGAAGACGACACGGAAGAAGGGGACCACTAAGAAAACAAATAAAGTAATATAGCCAAAAAAGTACATAATTGCGATCCTCATTCACAGCGACGTCGCGTTTTCCTATTAGTTATTTTATAAATTTCAAATTAAAAGAATGCAACCGAAAACACGTTTGCAAAACAGAAACACATAATGAATGTTGGTAGACATTTTGGAAGAAGAATGGAAAAAGACAAACAGAATGAAAGGAAACGATTTAAAATAATTTTATATTACATCTACAGTATAGTTAAATAGCATTGTAACTGTTAGTTTAGAATCATGAGTTTGGGTTCAAGAGAGATGCCATACGCTTACAACATTAAGGAGTGGCCTAACTACTTGCTCATTTGGCATAATGTTACAGTGTTCGCTAATGGACTGAAAGACCGAGATCCAATCCTTACTCGAGGCAAACCAAAGAGTCTAAAATAGGTACTTGAACCCCCGTCTTGCTAAATCTGATACATTTTTAGTGAAGTAATCCAGGGAAAGAAGTTGCGCCTTCGTCCTTTTGTTTGCCCTCAACAATGGGCGACCACTTTACTTAAATGTAATAACTAAGTTTAATTGCATAAATAAATGTGTTTAAGGAAGGAAGGTTGTACTTTAATTGAGACCTTTAAAATTAAACGAGTTTTAATTAATTAAATCAATTAAAAATATGTGGTGAAATTCGCGTAAAAATTAATCTTACACGGTTTAAGTTATGATCTTATGAACCTATTTATATTACAAAGTCACACTTCCAGTAAAAAGTGTTAATATTGTTAGCATTACTATCCCCGACACAACATATTTTAAAGGAAATACATTTGCGAAATTAGTCAAAAACAAATTATTTTTCACTACATATTCGTGACATATTTGCGTTATCACTTTTACTATTTAATATTTAAAGAATCTAAAGTAATTTAATTTGTTGTCAATACTTACTGAGTAAACTAATCCGCGTTCAGCTAGTTTAGAAAGTATACACATATCCGGATTATTTTGTTCGCTATCTCTACTTACGGTGTATTAAATTGCTTATGCCACATTTTACATTTTATTTACGCAAATAGGTCATATATGAGTATGTAAAATATAAAGTGAAGTTGATTAATTTGGCAACTGTATTTTTTTGTAAAATAATCGATGTTTGTAATAGTAACGATCATCCTTTAAATCTTCAAATTTGTTTAAACTTTGATTGCATATTTTTCATATAACATTCATAAGATGATCATTTTATAAAAATGTTTAAATAATGTATAACAAGTGGAGAAATATTTCTACAAAATGTAACGTTTATAAGACTTATAGCCTGCAAGTGAGGAGTGAACATAAATACAGACATACAGACTCTCATGTAATGTCTACTAGACACCATATTCGGGTGTTTTCCGCCTCTCTGTACAAGGGTTTGTCAGGACACCTTGATATGAGGATACTTTGTTATGAAGTAAATCCAGAGCAATTATTATAAAAACAAAACAATGGATGCAAATTCTCGTCAGGCCATTCAATAAACCTCTCCCTCGAGTTGAGAACAGTGGGACTCTATATGTTACTACATAATATATTTGAATAACCAATAAGAAGCCGTTGACAATGAAAACAATTATGAGCAATATGTACAAAAAGGAGATTCAATACCAGTAAATACAATCAACCCATGTAGGCGAGAAGAGGTAAGTAATGATGTAACCATTTCTGCTTCTGGAAATGAGACTGGCTATGACCGAGGCTAAACAGGAATTGCAATCAAGCCTTGATAACACAAAAATCATTCTGTTCCCCTCTTTCCACCATGTGCATCGACAACAAAAATGAAATAGCAGAGGGCAAAAAGATCAGGCATGATCGGCTGTACAGAAGAATGTCTCATTATTTTACTACTAATATTCTAAGCTTTACTAGTAGAGGTAAATAACGCTAAATCGGTCTTAACGGAGAAGATAAAGGAATCCGCACTCTTTGCAGATAGAATGACTCGGGCAGATAGACTGACACACGGAGACACATATAGTAAGATGCACACACGAAAAAAACATTTTTTTGTTGATAATATCGAAAATATTTACTTAGAAAATAAAAATGTATTTCAATCAGTCCCTATTTACTTTTTTGCAAAGTTGATTCTTTGGTTTGTTTATCAATACGTAGACGGTGCAGTATGACTTAAAATAGGCATGGCGTTGCCTTTGGTAATATCTAGCGAGATGCACGTGAAAATATAAGCCGTCCCCCGGGGCTCGTTCCAACAAGTGCCTTTTCTCCGTTCAATGTCTTAAATAATAGTGAAACATCAGGACCAAGATACCCTAACGTTTTGATTGGAAAGGGCTGAAAAATGTGATAGTGAGTAAGTAGAGTGTACTTCTCGTTTTTTTTTGTTTTTTTTCTACAGCAAACTGAGCCAGTGTGCCGGGATTGACACAGTGAGGGAAGGGGCATTCCATATAAGTGGAATTCCGGCTCTAAAAGCAAATATCATCATGCTGTCGGGTCGCCGCTATTCGCATATGTGTAGACTGACTTACTCAAGAATTAATTGAGACCATGTTTGACATTAAGTGGGCCACGTCGAGGCAGACGACCGGTGCTTAATCTGCATGGCAAACTCGTCAACAGTTTTGGCACAGCGGTGTCGGTATTGATGACATCAACTGAGCACGTGCCTTATAATAGAACACATACTTTTGTTGAGTAAACATCAAAAATGTGTATTCATTAATATTAATTTCAAAACATTTTATATAAATCTAAGTAACAGAAATGGTTTTAATAACTTTAATTTTTATTAACCTGAGATTGTGTGTCATTGTTCTATATATTACATTTTCTAGTGCCCTTATTTCGATTTTCAATCTCATAGGAATCGCTTTAGACAAGACATGAAGCCGATTAATATAAGGTGCTAAATAAATACTACTTCAAGGTAAAGAAGGTAGCCATGGATAAGTGTTAGATGGATATATTCCAACCCAGAAAACAGCAATTGTCAGAAACATCGCTCAGCGAGTGTGAAAACTAAAGGACAAAATAAGGGAAGCGAGAGTTAGGATGCTGTCGAAAGGAAACACAATGTCTACTGGCTACTCTCCTTTAGAATGCGGGTTGTAAAAATTAGTTGAGACTAGAAAATATCAACATTAGTTTTGAGTTTAATAAGAGAATAGAACATCGATTAGAAGTATAAGAACTATAAATATGTAGTTTATAGGCGTAAGTCTAAAAAGCACACATAGAGAGGAAAGTGGGAAAGTTTTTCTTTTTAGCAGATAAGCTGATCGCGTTAAGTCGCAGCCTTTCGAAGATCCGTCTTTGTAACGCCCCCGTGGAAGGCGTATATATAGCATTACAGTACCATGTGAGAATAAAAAAATAATAATAAAAGGGCATAGGCCATTGCTATTGGAGTGTTTATGTTGTACATAATTACATTTACCAGGTAAGTGAGAAGGTAGAATCTTCAGCTGCCACGTCACCACTGTAACAACAGAAATGATAGAGAAGTGAACGCACCGTGTTGATTACAGATAACCTGATCAATGCTACAATAATAAACACCTTTATTTCTTATCTGCGCATTGTTTCTGGTGGCCATGGATTTTTCCATATCTAAGTTATAAGAATTGTACAATTTATTTACTCAGCAACACTTGCAGGGCGTGTTCATTTTTCTTAGAGGCTGCAGGAGGTCAACACAATTATAATCATAGCCGGCGCATAATACTGGTTATCAGTATGTGGATCGTACTAATTAGGGAATGAATCCCACTCATTGTTAAAGTAGTCTATTTTACTCGTATCGTTCATTTTAATTAATTTACCTCTATAGATGAGAAAAGACATGTTGAAGTTAATTAAAATCGTGGCGAAATATTTTACATTATTAAGAACCAATTTATTTCGCTCAATGAGATTTAAATTTGTAAATCGAATTTAGTTTAAACGAGCGAATAAATCATTCGTCTTTATTTATTATATTTTCTCACCAAATTACCTTTAAAGGATAAATGCACATCTAATTTAAATATAGTAATTGCATCTTTTATTTAAATTAACGCGTACACCAACTTAGAAATAATCAAATTCTTTATTTCATTAAGTTATCAAGTGTATAAGCGAGTTCAAGTAAAAGATCTGCTGAATGAAGAACTAGTGTATCAAAGAAATGAATGTTTCTCCCTTTTTTCTACAGCATGTAGATGTGAGTTTGATTTATATTACAGTTGATGAATTCATGGCGAGTGTTCTTTTCATGTTTTCTGTATCTCAATTCATTAATTTGAAAATAAATTGATTAGCAATTCTAGGCGATTAGAAAAAAATAGATTCAAGCTACAAAATGCTATGATCATCGGATTTACAATATTACATAGTGTATTGGGTATCTATGCTGTTGAAAAGTTAGTTTTAAAAAGTAAAGTGTATTGCTGTGAAAATACCAACTATTTTACATGTAAAAAAACCTCTTTAATTATATAAAGTCGATAAAACCCAATAAAGTTAAAAACATATCAATGTAACAATCAAATGAACTAACAAGATAAAACTGTAGAGCATTAAACAATAAATTCTAAGATCGTACAGGATAACATGAAAATAATTAACATTTGTTTAATTGTATGATGACGCATAATTGATGTAGTTTTTGGTGAAATTAGTACAAAAGAATAACACTTAAAATAGAACATCTCTTTATATTATATTCCGTTCATTATAGACTGTAAAACTACGTTTCTGGTGAAATTAGTACCAAAGAATCACACTAAAAATTGACCATCTCTTTATATTATATTCCTTAAATTATAGGCTGTAAAACAACTTTTCTGGTGAAGTAAGTACAAAAGTATGACACTTAAAAGTCACCATCTCTTTATATTATATTCCTTACATACTAGGCTGTAAACCTACGTTTCTGGTGAAATTAGTACAAAAGAATAACACTTAAAATTGACCAGCTCTTTATGAAATATTCCTTAAATTATAGGTTGTAAAACTACGTTTCTGGTGAAATTAGTACAAAAGAATAACACTTAAAATAGAACATCTCTTTATATTATATTCGTTAAGTTATAGGCTGTAAAACTACGTTCGGAGAGGAGAGCGAAACACAGTGTAATCACTGTTAATAAATGAAAATGTTTTTTTAAATTTATTTTTAGGAAACAATTCCCAAGAAGTTGCAATAAATACAATTTTATTATTTATTTTTACATTTATTTTTTTAATCAACTGGTTAAAAAGTACTTTTTTGTGTTGCTTAAAATTGAAAACTATTTTTTGTATTTATTTTGGCGTTTTTTAGGCATTGTCTATTTAATCACGTCAACTGCTTAAAAAATAGGGTATCATTGGTATTTCTTAAAACCTTAACACCATTTATTTATTTTCTTTTGGTTGTAGAGAGAGCCAGTATTATTTTATTGTTGTTTTTTTAACGGATGTTAAGCAATGTTTTTTTTCAATGACAGTTTGAACTAATTATTATTTATTTTTTATTTGTTTTTTTTGGGGGGGGGGACCTTTTTAACTTAAAAAAAAACATTTTTACGTTTTCTACTGCACCAAGCGCGGGTTAGTGTTAGGGTATCATTGGTATTTCTTAAAGCGTTAAAACATGTATTTCTTTTTTTTTTGGGGGGGGGGGGGAGGGACCAGTATTTATTTTTTAAATGTTATGAACGGACAATAAGCACTGTTTGTTTCGGTTTTATCAGTGAAACACAGAGAGCGCGTACGAATGAAAGAGAGAGAGTTTGTGTTCGTAAGAGAGGGATAGAGGGAAAAAATAGACAGAGAGAGAGAGAGAGAATAAACGAATTTGAAAAGTGAAAACGCAATAAAAACAAATAAATAAATCGCAAAAGGTTTTTTTAAATATCTAACAAAAACGAAAGAGTCGTGATTCAAAGCAGAATAAGAAAGAACATCTAATCGAAAAAAAAGTAACAAGTACAATTTCGTTTTCTATCGGTAAGCCTGTCAGTTTGTATGGTATATCAACCCTTTTTAGTAGAGTGTCCATCGTACACGCGTTATTTGAATGCAAATTATTATTTTTAAAATGTATTTCACTCTCATTCGGGGGTGTGCTCATAATAAAGCAAGCGTAACTTACTAACAAATAGAGGGAGCTTTGTTACATTCGGTCCAGCGCTAGCTTTGACCCCGTCGTTAGGGTTAGGGTCGGTGGGGGTTAGGGTTAGCTATAAAGTTCAGGATCATTGGGGGTTAGGGTTAAGTCCAGGTCAGGGTCAATGTTAGTCCGGGTCCCAATGTAACAAAGTACCAAATAGAGACGTACAAATAAAACAAGGGCAATGATATTGTATAGTTAACATCTGGAAAATTTAGTTTTTTATTTTAAATATTAATTTAGTTATTTTGTCAAATTCGTAAATCAAAAATGGCGTTCGCTTATTTTAGGTGAGGTGGTCGCTAATTTCAGACATCATAAAATGCTAAAATGTCCGATTACAGTAGAGGATCTCTTTACATTAGCGACTAACCCGAGATGCAGGAGTTAGAGGGGAGTCGCGACTGATGGTGACTTTTGCAGAGACAGCTTTTGCCCCGACAACCGAGTAATATAAATAAATATATATACTTCCATCCCGTCACGCAAAATTTTGGTGAGTAAAATGTTTGCATATTCCTAGCCACCGGATAATATTGTTAACAGTAAATTATACAGATTGATGTAAAAAACACTGTGGAATTTCCGCAGGGTCCCGCTAGTTCTTCTAAATACAGAAGCAATACAAAACACTCATTTACTAAAATTAATTGTGGTAAGATAAGTCAGATCAGAAGAAACAAATATATAGATTTCAATAATCTCGTAATTCAATTAAAATGCGTTAAAAGAACAAAATGAAACATGATAACAATAGTAAAACTATGTGGCGTAAAATGTGACAATAAATGGACAAAATTAAAATACGGAAACCTGAAAGAAAACTAAAAGCATTATTGATGAATAGAAAAACAGGTGAAAAGACAATAAATCTTCAACAATTAGAAAAAAGAGGATAAAGTAGACAAAATAAACCAGAGAAATGTAGATTAATAATAGAGATTTCAAGTATGAAATATTACAATAATATGTGTCGAGTTGAGTGTTGACCGCAATGAATTCTTCCGCAAACTCGAAAATAAGATCGGCTCGACAACTTGCAGGAATATTTATAATGCCGATTGTCTATTAATGGCTACCGATTCAGACCAAACTCGCAGTAAGCCATCGTCCACAAGATGACTTGATGCACTTCGACGTTATCTAAGACAGAATTGCATGGGGCCGATTTAGGAAAGCCGTCCGTTGTAGTCTGCGCCGACAAGGCAATGCCCAACGATAACAGATCGAATAAAGAATAAAGAATGACGTTCATTTATATTATTAACTATTTATTCTTAATTAAGTACGATTTTATTATGATATTTATTATTTGATACAAATCGCAGTACAACATTATTAAAGTAAACTATCAACAGCAAATCATTAAATAAAGTCATTAATACAGAATAATTAACATAAACGCCCGATACTACAATATTATAAAAATAAATAGATTACAATAAAAAACCATACGAACTTATTAAAGAAAACCCAATACAAAATTATTAAAGAAAACCCAAATACAAAATTATTAAAAAATCCCTACTACAAAATTATAAAAGAAAACCACAATACAATGTGTTAAAAGAAAATCAAATAACAACATCATTTATGAAAACACTAAAATAAAATACGTCAATAAAAAATATTAAGGAATACTTTAATACATAATTATTAAATAAACACTTAATATAACATAATATGTATATATATGTATATATATATATATATATATATATATATATAGTATTATTATTATTATTATTATTATTATTATTATTATTATTATTATTATTATTATTATTATTAAAGAAAACATACACAAACTTATTAATTAAACTTCAGTATGAAATTATTCGATATAAACTTAAGGAAAATCTCAATAAAAATATCATGAAAAACTTACAAATAAGATTATTAAAGTAAACCTCACAAGTAAATGATTACAGATACTCTTAATACAATGTTATTAAATACACCTAAATAATAAGAAACCCGTAATACAGAATTATATTTAAAAAACTGGAATAAAATATCATTAAAAAAACTTCACGGCAAGCATATAAAAATAAATTATGTACGAACATCTTAAAAAAGAATTAAATGCCAAATTATAAAATAAAACCGCAATAAACAATTATTAAAGTGGACTCTAAAATTTTTTTAAAAACAAACACTATAAAATTGAAGAATCCCCAATAAAAAAATCATTGATAAAATTGCCAATACAAAATTTTACAAAAAAAACTCTATAAAAAATCATTAAAAAACCTGATATAAAATTATAGAAAAAAAACTCAATATAATAGTATAAGAGACCCCAATACAACATTATCAAAATATCTCAATACATCTAGACCATCTCAATAAAGAATTATTAAATAAAACCTTAATACAGTATTATTAAAGAACACATCAATACAACTTCATTCAGAGAAATTTTCATAATTAAACCAGTTAAAGTAAAATGCAATTATGAAAGAGGAAAATAATAGAAACACTAAATATAGAATTAATGAAAATCTGAAAATGAACTCATTAAAAACATAAAATAAACTTCTATAAATAATTAGTAAATAATACTGAATAGAAGAATTATTAAATACAACTTCAATACAAGATTATTAAAGAAGGCATCATTAACATATTATGCAAGCGAAATTAAATTCAAAATTAAAGTAAACCCTCAATCCAAAATTATCAAAAAAGGGTATCACTAAAATATTATGCAAGAAATCCTCAATGCAAAATTAAGAAAAGCTCAATACAAAATTTCTTTTAAAAAACATGTTAAAAAATCAATGAGAAATTATTTAAGATAACTTCAATAAAAGATCTAAATGTCGACTTAAATACACAATTAACGAAAACCTCAATACAAAATTATCAAAGAAACCCCAAATACAAAATTATAGAAATTCCTTTTTTAAATTACAGGAAATACACAATAAATACACAATAAATTAAAATCTTAACACTAAATTATTAAGAACAACTTCTTACACAATTTAAAAAAAACATCAATACAAGATTATTAAATACAACCGTAATTCTAAATAATTAAATACACCCTAAATACAAAGTTTAAAGAACATCTCAGTACAGAATTATTAAATAGAATTTTAATACAAAATCATGAAAGAAGGCAATCAACAATTATTTAAGCAAAGCTTAATTTTAAAAAAGCAATATTAATGAAAATATAATTTTAAAAGACATCAATACTACGTATATTATGCAAAAACACACTCAATACAAAGGTTTAGAAAACACAATACAAATGTATTAAACAAAACATTAATACAATATTATGCAAAAAGAAACTCAATACAAGTTATAGAAAATTCCAATAGACACTTATTAAAGAACTCAAAACAACGTTATTTTAAAAAAAAATTCAATATAAGATTATTAAAGAAAACTTAAATTCCAAATTATTAAAGAAAACATGAATAAAACCTAATAAAACACTGCATAACCACTTATTGTCTACGCCGTTCTACGTTTTTTGAAACTCCATAAAATAATATTTTTATTTCAAATTATTTGGTATGTTTATTTTTTCTCGTCTTAGAAAATGTGAATTAATAAGGGCTCAGAAATACATTTTCGTTTAATTTGACGAATGCATTTAACCGTAGTCCAGTAAAGTATAATTGCCTTTTTTTGCTGAGATTAGTCAATATGCAAAGCGATCGAATTCAAGCAATATTGTCTTTTTAAATAGTAATAAACAGGAAAAAAGTAAGAGAAGGTGGTATAATTGTTTATGAAAAGGGCAGGTTAGAAAGTGACTGATGGATGAACATAGTGTCTAAATAAGAGTAGGGTTAAACTACATGCAGTGATATGATATGATAAGATAAGATAGAAGTAAATTTACTAAGATATAATTTTAAGAAAATTATGGCAAACATAACTACATCTTCTAAATAGGAACAGAATTAGCATGTTATTTGTTTGATTTAATTATACAGTAAACAGGCTTTGATTACCACGACTGTAAGATAATTATGATAATAATTATAGAATGTATATATATATATAAATATATATATATATATATGTATATAAATATATATATATATATATATATATATATATATATAAATAAATATATATATATATATATATACATATATACATATATATATATATATATATATATATATATATATAAAACTTGTCACTAGTTTTCATTATACATTTCCTTTAAGTTTGTAGTCGTATTTAATTACTTCCACGTTAATACTCTGATGAGTGTGGACAAAAGCCGGCTTAGTACATTCATTAATTTTTTTAATTTCCTCTCGTTTTTATACTTGTTCAATTTCATTCTACCCGCCCCCCCCAAAAAATGTCCCAAACGTCTGCATTCCTCGCCGTTATTACATTTTGTACCACGAAAAATGTATTTAACTATATAAATATATATATATATATATATATATACATGCATATATATATATATATATATATACATGCATATATATAGTGTACAATTGAGAATTATATGACATAACAAGAAGTACATATATATTTTATTAAATTGACACTATACATTATTTTGATCTTCCATCTAAAACGCCGATTAACCAGAAAATATAGAAACTCAAATAGAAGGGTTAAAGGTAACAAATGTAATCGTTTCATCATCGGTGTAATAGAAGTGATCGATGAAATAATTATTCTGGCTCCAAATATCGAAACATTAATGGTCTATGAAAGGAAACATCACGATAAATTGTACACATAATCGTTTTCTCTCTCTTTCTCTCACTGTGCCTCTGGCTCTGTGTGTGTGTGTGTCTCTCTCTCTCTCTCTCTCTCTCTATATATATATATATATATATATATATGTATATATATGTGTGTATATATGTGTGTGTATATATATGTGTGTATATATATGTATATATATGTATATATATACTATAATATATATATATATGTATATATATATATATATATTACGTATACTAATACATATACACATGTCAATATTTGTGTTTGTGTTTTCTATAGAACGAAAGGGTAAAGAATCGACATAAAAAACTACAAGTGAATTCATATGTCAAATCTTTCGAAGAAATGCTGTCGGACATCTAATTGCACCCTAAATCAAGCTATAGTTAGAACAACATCTCTTATGAAGGGGGCCTCATTAAAACTTTCAATATCCTCTATGTATATAAAATGTAAATGGTAATATATAAACTGCTCGGGTAGACAATTGAAGTGGTCCCTAATCTCTACAGGGTGATCAATGTGCCAGATATCTATGTGCTCCCTCTAAAGACCGTCTTCAAACTTAAAATACGTATATCGGATTCTAATAAAATGAAAGCCATTTGTATACCATACGAATTCAGACAGTTTACAAAAAAGTCAGTGTCTTCCAAGTATAAAAGGTGCGAAACAAGAGGCAGGACGAACAAAAAAGTTATATAGTGTGTTATGCATAAAGAATATGCAGTGGTGCTTCCGAGCAATGTTGTTTATAAAGTTAGCCTAACTAATAAATAATACACAGTTTTCTATTATGGCTTAAACCCTAGAGAAGTCGAACACAATGTTTGAAACTTGACTGTAGACTCCATATAATACTATAGAACAGCTAAACATTAATTATTAAGTGTTATTTATGCAAAGCGAATTTAAAAAAAAGTCTGTACGTCTTCTGTTGTTTACTAAGACAAAAAATATTTACGCATTAGACATTGCTATCATATCTTATACGGTTTCATCTTTATTATCAAAGGAATGACTTATAAATAATGTCACATTTATTTCTTACAACTTATAATAACATTAAATCGAACAAAAGAGATTATTTTCCTAGTTATATTGAAATATAGTTTGCGAAAATCAAACGATCATATATCTCTGATTGATGTTGTTTATGTTCTAGAAACCACATAAAGATCGATATACATATATATATATATATATATATATATATATATATATATATATATATATATATAATGAAAAAAGAACAAATTAAAGAAAATAGTGCATAAATATAATATAGATTTGCCAAATTTATTCAAAACAACTAAGGAAAATCTCGCTCAGAGATATATACACAAACTTTCAAATCGAAAGACATTTCTTCAAATTGATTTACATATCTGACGCGAGCGCACTACGCTTGAAACGCGTTACATCAAATTATAAATTTATAAAATGATAAAATATGCTTTCACCCACTTTATTAAGATATTTTATGAGAAAGCTTAGTGTAAAGTATCTAGGTTGACACATACTACGGGAATAGAATAGAGCGATAGAATTGAATCGACGCCGTTGGAGAAATTGATTTGGAATGGCCAGGAAGAAAGAATTAGTGCAACATGTGAAGACTGTGCTGAACTTGAAATAAGTTAAGACATCAATGGAAAACAGTTGACGTTGAGAAATAGGAAATTGTCTCAATCGAATTGATTGTAAGGAATGTGTCATTAAGTTACGCAAAGTGTGTAACGTCCCGGAAACTATTGAGTTGGCCATGTTAAATGGTCCGACCGTAGTTTGTCGGGATATATCGATGTTTCGCATAACATTTAGGATGATGAATAGCTTAGAAGAAATCAGTTCACTTGAATTCGCTTTTGTATCTGCCTTGTTTAACGATTAACCTTTGGTTGTAATTGTTAAAAGAAATCACTTCTTGATGTGACGAACTTAATACAATGACGTTCGTCATTGGTATAATCGATACCCTTGGAGACAATAGAATTAGCTATGCTTAGTTTGAATCTGGCCGGATCTATTGTAATCACGACTTTTTCAGAAATCGTCTGATTTACTTGTGTTATGACTGAGATCAACCATTTTTCGTACTAAAACCTAAGAAAAGTATTTCTGGTATAGGAGTATTGTAATATATATATATATATATATATATATATATATATATATATATATATATATATTATAGATAATTTGTGGGGTATGAAGCATTAAAAACGATGTTGTACTTTTTTAATTGTTTCAAAACAAAAAACAATAACATCGTTTTTAATGCTTCATACCCAGCAAATCATTTATAAAATACTTGTCTAGAAGCATACGTGGAATAACAATCAAATTCATATATATATATATATATATATATATATATATATATATATATATATATATATATATATATATTACGAAGAGAGACTTGGTATTTTTCTGGCTAGAAGCAGACACTACACTACTACTTGTATATATGAAGCCGAAACACTTTTTTGTGGTAGTGTAGTATATGTTATATTATCAAAAGACCATCATCCCGGTTATTATCTTAACCTTTAGACGACAGCGTAGTGTATGTTTCTTTTCTCATAGCAAAACAGTGCGACCGGAGGCAGCAAATTTCTACTAGTATAAATAATAGTACATGAGTTGACATTTCGTCCATAGTTTCTACAGTAACAGTTTGTTTGTTAAAGCTAGGCATATATATATATATATATATATATATATATATACATTTAAAAAGAATACGCGGAAATCTCTCTAAGGCCCTTTCGACTATCATCTCGTCAGGAGAAAATCGATAGTTTTAATTAATAATAACGTCGAAAGAAAGAGCAAATGGGGAAATTGAGTGTGCCAAAATTAACGTTGAAGCGATTAAAATTCAATTTAATTATTTCGTTAAAAGTCGATTAAAAGGCACTACGTTAGGGGATAAAAAAAAAATTGCGAAGGAGTTCAAAGTTCCCCAAAGAGATTAAGCGATCTTACAAATTCCTTCTGCCGGCACAAGGAAGGTTTTCGCATAGCAATAGAGACAGATTCCAATATTTTCAAATGATTCTTGGAATCTGCTCGATGCAAGACCTCAAAACGGTCTATTTTAAAGCCACTGGCACAGCTAGGGTTTTCAACCAAATGCTGGCCAATAGCAGAGTCTAAAGAATTAGAGGAGGGGTAACACAAGGACCCTACCCTTCCCTGACGTATTTTTGATGGAATGTGCTGGTTTATGCGAGTCTGCAAATGCAAGGAAGTGCGCCCTATATAGCCAGCATCACATTGGCATTTAAATTGGTATACAATATTACTATAATTTGTATAGGGCACACTATCCTTGCGAAAGGAAGGAAAAGCAGGTCTTGTAGCATAAACTAATCGTAAGGAAACAGAGTAGAAGCAATTGCTAATGCTATCAACAATCTGTTTACCTAGTTTAATACTATTTCCCCCTATCCAAGGTAATTTTAAATAAATGGGGCATTTTACAGGCCCAAATATTTTAAGGGATTTAAAATCAGCAACCTTTTTATTAATACAATCATTGATAAGTTCCTCGGGATAACCATTATCAATGAATATATCCCTGATCCTATTAAGTTCACATTCTAATCTATTTGGAGAACAAATAACGAGGGCTCTATGTACCAAAGTGTAAATTAAGCCTACCTTTCTAGACTTAGGCACAAAAGAAGACCAGTTTACATACAGGCCCGTAAAAGTAGGCTGCCTGTAGATGGAAGTGAGAAAGCCACCCCTTGAACGTTCAACAAGTACATCCAAGAAGGGAAGACAATTATCCTTTTCACTTTCCATCGTAAACTTTAGAGCCTCATGAATAGAATAAAATAGACCGTTTTGAGTTCTTGCATCGAGCAGATTCCAAGAATCATTTGAAAATATTGGAATCTGTCTCTATTGCTATGCGAAAACCTTCCTTGTGCCGGCAGAAGGAATTTGTAAGATCGCTTAATCTCTTTGGGGAACTTTGAACTCCTTCGCAATTTTTTATTTTAATTTTTTTTTATCCCCTAACGTAGTGCCTTTTAATCGACTTTTAACGAAATAATTAAATTGAATTTTAATCGCTTCAACGTTAATTTTGGCACACTCAATTTCCCCATTTGCTCTTTCTTTCGACGTTATTATTAATTAAAACTATCGATTTTCTCCGGCGAGATGATAGCCGAAAGGGCCTTAGAGAGATTTCCGCGTATTCTTTTTAAATTTATCTATACATTTTGTACCTCAAAACATTTATTTATATATATATATATATATATATATATATATATATATATATATATATATTTATTTTAAGTAAATATTAATTATTATTATTACCTACAGACGTTGATGTGTCATGCTTACGCAATCTACAGTGTATGGATGGTAATTCGCGGATGTCACTTTATTTAAAAGAAGAGTGAATTGAATTTTGATTAGCCAAAAATATTCAATGAACAAACATGTTAAACTGAAATAAAACACGAAAGAAAATCGATCAGAATAAACGCATCCATATTTTCACCAGGTTTTTAAAACAATGAACTCTTCATGAGACGGTCTATGTGTGTGTTTCTTCAGTGCTGTTATTATAGTGTAGTTATTATAGACGACTATATGGGTGCGCCAATATTCATAATTAATTTGTTATTATATATGTTTTCAGAATAGAGAATATGGCTTTTGACATCATTATAGAATAACAACAGTGGTCATTTTATAGTTATATAATAAATTTTCGAAATGAATCGATACATATATAAGAATGTGTCTGTCTGTCTTTTAATTATTTTTGGAATAATTATACCTACTAACTTTAAATTTAGTAAGATTGATTTTACCCCTATGCCGATGCTGGTGAAAACATTGCATTTATTTGGTCACTTATAAAGAATAGATTTCCAAAATGTGAGAACATGTTGATAGTTTTAAGACCTCTCACACTAACCTCTGAAGTGGGTTCCTTGGGAAACCCACCCACTCGCCTCTGTACACATTGACCTATATGTACCAATGTGTTTATTTTATTTATTAACGAATTTTATTTGTAAATACTGTATTATTTTACTTTCAAATATGTACTTTACTTTATACGATAGTGAGAGTATTCATTCATACCATATATAAAACTGTACGTTCGTCATAAAAACTATATATATCAAAAATGTTTGAATGGATTAGAGACGAAACTTATTTTATTCTACTATTGTATATGTTCACAGTGGATTTAAAAATTCGATATCAGTGTGTCTAAAATACATCTAATGGTGTATTATTTTCTTTATCTTACTAAAAGAAGGTAAGTTATTTCAATAAAATCAAAGACGTAAGCAAACAAAAAAAATCACAACAGATTCCCGAAATTTCAGCAATTTTCAAAATGCTTTAAATAACAAGCTATAAGTGCTGAATTCCAGAAAATTATGAACACGTGTGCTACCGAATTACCCCACATATAAAACCCTTGTTATCACACAACTCTCTGACATGTTGCTATTGCTTTATTTGCATTTAAATATCTTCTAGGATATGATTTACTTTCATTTATTAATGCGGCAAAGTGAGCTTGTAATTATAAACTCAATGAGATGTTCATGCTAGTACATATGTAAAAGTAAAATATCGGAAATAAATATTTTGATTGTAGAAAATTATCGCATATGACAAGAGTTGCTATCTGATACTTATCAGATGAGTGCCCTAATAACTTGCACAAACATTGAACTTTGAAACAAACAATTATTTGTTTAAAGCAATGCAATACCGTCTAGTTTATTTCTTCAACCACGGCTACTATAGTGTAAGTTTGCACAGTATATAATGTGGGTTCTAGGCCTGTCGATTCTATAGTCTGCATTCATATTCATTACGCCAATTGTCTGCTTAGGTTCACATGCATGAATGCGAAGAACATTACACAATTCTATATACAACGTTATGTTTCATATATACATGAAAGACAGAAAGGAAATAAAATTAAACACAGGACGAAATGAACCAAACGCGCGAATTTACAGGTTTTGTTCATTTCAACGAACATATTCCGAAAAAGTTAATATTTATAAATTTATTGACAAAAATGGCAAAGTATCAGATAGAAGACGTGAAACGGGATGTTCTTGCACGTGCGTAACTATTTCAAAATATATGAGACGCGTGCAAAAAAGACGTTAATTGGGAAAGGAGACAAATAAGAAAAAGTAAAAAGGCAAAAGTAAAATGGAAACATGGATAAATAGAAGTAAAATAGTAATTGATTAACAAGGGTCAGAGTTGATAATGCAGTGGCAGGGTATATTGCGTTGTTTGAATGCGAGATTTGCCAGGTGTTTCATAAGAAGTAAGACCCAAGTCTAAGATTTTCGTAAGATAGTGACGAGAGAAATATATTAGCCATTGTCAATGTTTATAATAAAAGCTATTGATTTGTGATACTATATGATAGTGATATTTCTATGAAATAATATTCTATTATTCAAATGCAATATGTTAATTTTATTTTGAATTATAATTTTCATGATCTCCATTAAACATCAAATATCATACGTATATAATTATCTACTGTTATGCAAATTCGTAGTTTATTCTAAAATTGTACGACGACTAATTTGTATCAGAAAAATTTGTTTTCATTTAGTTTTTTTCGGGTATTTTATTTTTATTTGAGCGTATTTTGTTTATATTACACTATGAAATAATCTGCTGTTATTCATATTCTTATTATATTTTTAAATCATACGACAACTTATTTGTATTCGTTCTTATAATATGCATCAGTAGTATTAATATTGATTTAGGTTTTCCCTATATATTTTATTCATATTTAAGCCTATTTCGAGTTTATATTCATGTGTTTATATGCATATGCTTCTTTTCTCTCCCTTTGTTCCTCATACAATTCATAAGTCTATCTTTAAATATATATATATACATATATATATATATATATATATATGCATGTATATATATATATATGCATGTATATATATATGAATGTGTATATGTATATATATGCATGTATATATATATATATATGCATGTATATATATATATATATATAGGTTTTGAGGGTCTTGAAAACGTATACAACTATAGAAGTGAAATTGCAAACAACCGCTTGCACAGAATAAAAATGTATGTAGGTTAACACTACATATTAAATAAATAAATCCAATTTTAAAATAAACTAAACAAAAACCTAAAAACTTGACACAACAAAGAAACGTGGATGAGTCATCTCATAGAAAACAGAACAATAGAATAAGAAAGATGAAATAAAATAAACCGGACCTTTTATTGTGATGCCCAACGATTGTTTAAATAAACAACAAAGACACAGGGAGAGTCATCCTACAGAAAACAGAATATTACGATAGGAAATATGAATTAAAATCAACCGAACCTTTGTTCGTGAGAAGCCCAATGATTGGCTAAAAGAACAACAAAGTATATGTTTGGTTAACTAGCTAGACGTGTCTATAAAAACACCCAGCAAAACTAACTCCATGCCTTTTTGCATGACGATTTCCTTCGGAAACCTCTGTGTAGCTTAATTGCTATGAATATATTTTCATAGATTACTACCGGGTTTAACTCACGTATCGAGCATTGTTGAAGTAAATAATGAAAATAAATACATTAAAAAGTATACCTACTTAAGCCATTTAATGTATATACATAAAAAAATAATTATATATGTATATATATATATAGAGAGAGAGAGAGAGAAGGAGAGAGAGACAGAGAGAGATAAGTCCACTAAACATCGGACGATGAAAAGAGATTAGAAAAACAATTTCGCTTTGACGAATGAATTTTTTTTGTAAAAAATATTGAAGAGCCTAGCATTCAAAATATTGTTACACTTTCGCTTTGACGAATGAATTTTTCTTTGTAGAAAAGAAGATATTGAAGAGCGTAGTATCCAAAATATTGCTACAACCGTATGTGATTTGTAGGAAAGAACATTTTTCCTATGGGTATAAAAAATAAACCTCAAAATATGTGTGTAGTCTAATATGAAAAAGGATCTGGTGATACAAATCTACCTAAAAAAACTTAATCTAGAAATATTCCAATCACTACATACTCACCTTAAAATAGACGAACCGCATCACATAGAAACATATCAGCAAACCTGTACTAAATCTGTATTAAATTAGAAATAAAAATATTTTTGCATGAAAACCACACAGAGTCCACCCCAAGCCAGTTTGACATTTTCTTCGTGTTTTAAATTGTAATGATATGTAGCGATATGCTTAATAATAAACTACCACCAGAAAATGACTAGCTTCTGTGATTGTTTTCCTGTTTTTGCTTTTATTTCTTATACGAATATGAATATAAAAGATACAAACACAGACTAAGTAGCCTTTTTCTAGGCAACTATTGTCACATTAATGTCTGCCATTTCATTTAAAAAATTGGTAATCAATAACTACAATTTACAATAAAGGAATACTCATTTGGTCAAATGATGGGGCAAGGCCATTGCATAACAACCACAGAACAAGTTCATGAACGAACCAAAGAACGTTTTTTTGTCAATTAGTAGTCAAAGGAGACTTCATCATCATCATCAATATATGGCTGGGGTGAGTTGCTGCAATTGAGGCTTTTGCAATTACCACACAAGTTTGAACGAAATGAACGATTGATCTTTTTTAGATGAAAGACGCTCAAATGAAGGCTGAACAGTCGATAAAACTATTTAGGCGAGAACGGTCAATATGGTGTAAGAGAAAATGCGATATAATTACAATAGATGCGGCGTTTTAATTGGAAAAAAGCAAACGTTCATACTTTATATGCCAATCACAAGAAATGTTAAGAAATGAAATATTTCAATGAACAAGTTTTTTCATGTTTTTCAATAAAACATTTTTAGTTTTCAATAAAACGTTAATTGGCGTTTACGTTACATTTGTGAGTACATACGTAACTGATGGCGTTTCAAGTTCAACATATAATAATAATAATAATAATAATAATAATAATAATAATAATGATAATAATAATAATAACACTAATATTGATGATAATAATAATGATAATGATAATGATAATGATAATAATAATAATAATAATAATAATAATGATAATAATAATTATGATGATGATAATAATAAAATAATAATAATAATAATAATAATAATAATAATAATAATAATAATAATAATAATAATAATCGTCCCCCAGAGGATACCAATGGCCCTTATAAGCGGAAAATCCGTAGTAGGTGGCTGTTGCGATACCGCAAGGTCATCAGCGGTGATGAACGAAAAGAAGTGGAGCATACTGGAAGTCTGAGGAGACTTGTTGTCACTCAGACTCCAGGGAATACCACAGGTTGTTGGCAGTGGGCGATCACTGACGATGACCAGTGTGATAACTCCTAGTGAGTAAATAATAATAATAATAATAATAATAGTAGTAGTAGTAGTAGTAGTAGTAGTAGTAGTAGTAGTAGTAATAATAATAATAATAATAATAATAATAATAATAATAATAATAATAATAATAATAATAATAATAATAATAATAAAAAAATAAAAATAAAAAAAGTCAACCCGAGGGAACTGAAAATGCAAACACAATCTCATAAATTACAGTTTTCCCGAAAGAATAATCTGCTTCAGCTGATACCACACAACATCT
This sequence comes from Sepiola atlantica, assembly GCA_963556195.1. Lineage (NCBI taxonomy): Eukaryota > Metazoa > Mollusca > Cephalopoda > Sepiida > Sepiolidae > Sepiola > Sepiola atlantica. Next base: position 114,581,274 of record OY744526.1, read on the forward strand.
TCGTGAATTATCAATAAAGGGAAAGCACATTCCAGAACTCTCCTGAGAGAGTGCGGATAGACCTGGGGCATTTGATAATCTTATTACCACCTAAATCTTGGAGTAGATTAACGGATGTTGAGAGGCTTTTGCCATGACGCAAAGTAATCTGCAAAGGTTATAGAAAAAGGTAGTAAGAATAGAATACGAAGAAATGCTAAGTATATAAATCTTATAAAACATGTAATAAGAAATGTGACGCAACTTGTCTGGACATGGAAACGCTTTAATTTTGTGGTGGTAAGTTCCAAATACGAGAACTTCTAATAAGCTAACGTAATCAATTTGCTGAATCGAAATAATGTTGTTGCATATTGATAATTGTTTTATATCGCTTTAAACTCAAAGGTAATACGATTCTCATCGGGTAGTTCTTTTTCTTGTAATTCTTATTTAAAAATGCTAGCAGTCTAATTGTATTATACGTACAAGAAGTCAAACATATAATGCTTCTGCGCAAACTACTTTAAAATAGACTTTGCATAACTGAAGTTATGGGGTTTAAAAGTCATCAAGTCTGCCGTTTATCTTAAATAGATAATTTACTATAAGAAGTAAATAAATAAAGTGTCGATGCATCATTGTTCTTAATAATTTAGTTAAATCAATAAAACTCAATATGATTCCATATGATAATCTACATAGTGTACTGTAATAGTCCTTCCACATTTGATGTTCATTAGCGAACATTTCACCGACAGAGACAGATACAATTTTTAATATACATCGTTACCATTCATACGAAAACAGGCCGATCACACGCATTTTCTAATATATTATTTTCTGAATTCATTGATCACCCTTTATTATACAGAACATGCGGAAAAGAATCGCTGTTGACACATGTAGATATGAACAGGAACTCTATCAAATTATTACAGCGTCCAGAGTTACTACGATTTGAGATCGTTCGAGAAAATGCAGGAAAAAATTACGCATCAGTTAAACTGTAAACATCTTTTTTCAAGAGGAGAATGGAGGACAGGCTGTTCCCACTCACGGAGTTTGAACAACTCTGTTGCCAGTACTGATATTCCAGGCTATTAGATATTTCCCTAAGAAGTGTATATCTTATTCTGATCTATAGACTCAGTTCAGCGGTATCAGAAACACTGTGTGAAATAATAAGCAGCAGACACTTTACCCATCGCTTGTTGTAAAGTGCTCGTTACAGTATGATAGAGCACGCTTTTACACCTTAAACCTGTATCAAGGTTGATTTAAAGAGAACTTTGAAATATGTGTGATCAGTTTCAAGACTGATCTCACGTAAGCATTTAACAGCCCTTACTTTATGGCACCGGTATTTTATCTGGAGCTACGTTAAAGTAATATGTGCGCACATAGATCAGAAATAATACCAGCACTGACAAAGGTGATCAGAAATAAGATCAGAACGATTCGTCGGTCTGCTAGTAAGGAGGTCATGAAACACATTGTGTTGAACCATCAAATACACGGGGCTAAATCGAGGGCATCTCGTACACATGTTCTAGAATACAAGAATAATTCTAATGATTCGTACGCTTTGATGAGATATGATCGTTTAGCCACAGTAAAACAGTTATTCCTAATAGTTCATTCAATTATTCCACCTCAAAAATGAAAAGAATAAAGCTAATCGAAATTTAGAGCCTGTTTTCGGTTGTTTTTTTTAAACGGCACTTCAACCTCTTTACATCATTTACTACCAAGAACATGTTTAATTGTTTAGTTCTTTTGGCGTTTGGGTTTTTATAGCTTTTTTGTTTTGTAATATCTTGTTGAGGAGATTGACATGCTTTAGGGAATTTATTATTTTCTCTGGTCTGGTTTACCTGAAATGCTCTTTAGGTCACCTGCTTCGTAGTATTTGGAGTATATTTGCTTGTATTTGTCACATTCTATTAGGGAAATTTACATGTTGGGAATTTCCTGTTTTCGGAGTTCACAGTATAATAACCGAATATACTTATTAATGTGTAATATGTATTTTCAATTGATATGCATTTTCAGGTTAATATATAACGTTTTTATATACATTACACCGCTAAGAATTTAGGTGCAAACATTACAATATGAATCACGTAAAACTAAGCTGAAGTTAGTGAATACAAAGTTAAAGCAAATACATGTGAAGTTTAGAAAGGAGAAATATTCAAGAGAAAAGAAGAGAAACAGCCGTTCGATCTGTTAAAAATGTTTCCAGGCATTGTTTAGACAAGTGGACTTCTATGTATACATTTGTATTCAAATCCATGGATTTTACTTCTAGATATCTAATTTTGTGTACACGTTTTAAAATTGTGACACACTCTCTCACACAACGACGCGTTCTTAATTTTCATCACAATTTATGTATTTGCATACAGATGTATCATTCTAGTTACGATTTCTGAAAAACATTACTGAACTCACGTCGTGTTTCCCCAACTCGGAAAAATGATACATAAGTATGCCTTTAATAATTCGCGCCAATCTGGAGCATTTTCAAACTCGCTCCTGAGACCTTAATTCCACATAATTTACATTTTCAAAGCTTGTTATTCTACTGTAGTCATTTAATATTTCATTCATATTAGTTGACGATATAAGAAGTTGCTTTTGCGTGATTTCAAGTGTGTTTGCTCATGAAAAAAAACATGTTTTAAAGAGTTTCTTAGAGGGTTCATTAACATACTCCATACGCACATTTGTCTAACGTCAAAGTTTAGTGATACCTACGCTATAAATACACACATACACCTATGTGGATACAAATGAATTTGAGCGATCAGTTAACATGGTGACGGCAAAGAACATATGGGAAAAGAGATAGGGGTGGAATTTACCAAGAATAGCTTAGTTTGGGTGTCAATTTATGCCAGGATGTAAAACGGACGTTTAACCGATGCTGCTGCTGCTGCTGCTGCTGCTGCTGCTGCTGCTGCTGCTGCTGCTGCTGATGATGATGATGATGATGATGATGATGATGATGATGATGATGATGATTAAAAGTAGCTCATTACTATATAATTAAAACATTTCCGTCCCGATAACATCAGTTTTTTAAGCCTTTTGTAAATAAACATTTATCATAGCTATATACATATAATTCTATTCACTTGTTTGAGAAATTTGCTATTCTAAAACACGCAAGCGGCTCACATTATTGTACATCCTTTGCATGACATGTATCAAGACTAGTAGCCTCTATCGATGGAATTGCATTGTTCATCTAAAATAAACATTGCAGACCTACCATGAACTATGTTCGAACATATGTCATTTACAATACTGACATGACGAACGTGACTGACAAGATAAATGAGAATAAATGATGATAATATTAACATAATCCCCTATCGAACATTTTATTATTTAGTTATACATTTTCTCAAATTAAATTAATTGATGAGTTAAAATACATTTGACAGATAGATGGACTCTCGTCTCTTGAATATAATATTATAATATTTAGATTGTACATTTGAAAAAGTACGCTGCTAAATCACGCACCATTAGAAGCATATATTTCTATATGCCTATTTGAACAGACTCTACAGAATAATAACGTTTGCACACGTGTTCTCTTCAGATCACCGATGTTAGGCGACGCTGAGTCTTGTCAGTATAACATTGGTGACTATTTTGAAATACGAAGCGATTGATGAGCTATCTGCTGACCAAGTTATACATGCAGCTGGGGACTGCATGCAAGTGTGAAATACCATAGAAACATTTTCTTTTACTAGAGTCAGATGCCCACAGAAGACGACGACCACCCGCGGTATTATCGAATGTATTAATATCTGATCAAAATACGGTATAAACTCGTTATTATACGAACACAATTGCGTGGTTCAGTTTGATTAAGAAAAAGTGTAAAATGTAAATAATTTACATAAGTAATTATTATTATTACTATTATTATTATTATTATTATTATTATTATTGTTATTAAAAGTATTATTATTATAAGCATTATTATTATAATTATTATATATATATATATATATATATATTGCGAGAGAGAGAAAGAGAGAGAGAAAGAGAGAGATAAATAGATAGATAGATAGATACATAGATACATAGATACATAGATAGATAGACAAAGACCGAGATAGAACAAACTGAATCGGAAAAGCCAGTTACTTTTGAGAGTATTATGAATTAAATTATATTTAACCCGTTTTCTCGCTTGAAAGACTTATTCTCAAACCATGCCTGAATAATATAACCTCTGCGTATATGATGCCACGTCTCTCACTTATCACCAACAACTAAGTTTTCTAAAGATATGTTTTTTTACAGTCGGGATTAATTACCTAACCTCTTCTAATCTCTTTTCATAGTACTTTCTTCATAACCATTAATGTGTACTAGCTTATATGTCCAGAAGTAAACCTACCCACATAACCATAGAGAAAGGAGGTGTTCTTAATAGTATAAGCAGACGTTTGTAAAACATAAAAGTATAACTGTCTTCGCAAATGAATAAAGTGAATTGGATTCATCTACGATGGAAATGAAGGACAACAAAATAAGATAACCTAAAAATAAACAAGTTTGAAATTTCGTCAGTAAAAGTGACAGGTGTTACGGGGAAATATCATGAACGACAATCATTGACACACAGTGATGAAGAAAAAACTTGCGGGAAAAAATAAAAAATACATTTTTCAACGATAGGAAAACAAACAAAATAAGTGCAACAGAGCGGCGAGTAACCTAATTCATAGTTTTCTTTGATTCAGACTTCAGAGACTAAGGAAGTAGAGAAAAAAATTAAACTTCAAACTCTGATATGAAATTGAATTGATACAAGAAACTGTCAACAGATTTGTGATCGGTCCCGTCTGACCTAGAGCACTATACATTTTTATAAATTTTACAAGATTATAGAGAGAGGTAATGTGTGTTGCTAATAAACAAAGTAACGCGAAAATTAGTAGAGGTAGAAAAGAATAAACATAAAATAGGAGAAGAGAAGTCAACTGAAATAGAGAGAAATGGAAACAGAAATAGAGTATTGATTTACTCCTCTCCAGGAGTTAGGCACAAGGCCAGTTTTTATCTTACTCCCACAAGTAAGATGTGACCCAAGGTCGGGTCGGGAAAGTGGGGTTTAAAAATTGCCTGGGCAGCCCCGTCGGCATTCCCCGGTAGAGGCGCCTCAGGCAGTGAGCAATAAACTTACTCCTCCCCAAAGAGGGGAGGCAAAGCCTGGGAAGGTTGACCTCCAAGAACTGCACAGGACAGACCCATTGACCGGCGTAAATCAAGACCCGAAGGCCAAGACAACACCAGAATGGGGTGCAGTATCCATCGGAACAGATACTACACTTTGATCTTAGCCAAAAGGCCAAGAAATAGAGTAGGTAAAATCATTTGAAGGAAATTAAAATTATCACATTAGAGCATCAGCAACATCAATACTAATAATAGTAATAATAATAAAAGTATTAATAATAATGATATTAAAGATATAAATAATAATAATAATAATAATAATAATAATAATAATAATTATAATAATAATAATAATAATAATAATAATAATAATAATAATAATAATGATACACGTAAGTTGAAACACAAATAAAAACCACACTATCGAAACAAAACACGAAACAAAAGTAACCGAGACAAACTAAATCATATAAACCTATATTCTAAAAATACATATGGTTGCCTTAGCCTTGGATTCTAAAACACAACATGTTCGTGAAAGGTCAAGAGGCGTACAAGATCGAGTGAAGAGAACACCAACAAGACTTCAAATAGAAGATTGCGGACAGAACTGAGATGTTTAGAAGGCTTACTGTCATTCCAATCCCAGAGAAGCCCATTGGTCTTTATAAACGAGTAATAAATCGGAAACCTCTGTGGTGATGAATACATTTGCTACTGTAATCGAAGTAGAAAAAGAGAGACTTGCTGTCACTTAGACTCCAGAGAAGTACAGGCAAAGGCAGCAATCAATCACTGATAATGATTTGTGTGAAAACACAGTGAGTAAATAGTAATAAAAATCACGCCAGCAGAATGGAAACTGAACTTCCCATAAATCCTATAAACTCACATCCCTCGTGCTCGTCATTCGTGTTCTGTTTTTAGGCAGTAAACAAAAATATCGTTTTAGTTTTTTTCTCAATTCAGAGTGCAGCTTTTTGGGAAAGCTGGAACTTTTTTATAAACGAAAACCCAACCATGGGAGGAGTCAAGTTATAGAGATAGACACCCCCACACAAAATATGCAAACGTAACAAATACTTCGGAATAATGACGGAAGATGAAATAACTACAGAACTTAGACTACCACTGGAAGAGCACGGGAATACTCGGTTCTTAGAGAAGCAGGTTGCCACTGAAATGAGAGAAAAAACAATGGTCGTTTGCAGCGAGAAAGCAATTGTAAACGGCGCTGTTACGAAAAAGGTCCGGCAGTGTTGGCAATCTGGCGAGATTTGTTGTTACACAGACTCTAGTAAACATCGCTTGTTATTTTAAGTGAAACAATGACGAATTATTCATTTAATTTTGCTAAAAATAAAGCAAACATTCTCCTGTTGTCATGTGTGAAAAATTTACACGGAAAGGATGCAGTAGTAAAACACGTGTCTTAATCATCTTGAATTGTTTCGTTGTTTGCGAATTTATTACATCCCTTTGATTTCTCCTTCAAGGCCCAGGGATACTGATTAAGAAAGCGACGTAGACCTCTTTCTGATGCAGGATTTCGCAATAGGTCCTGATGTAAATCGTACTGAACATCGAGGAAATTGTAGGCCACAATAGGATCACCGGGTAATCATTGGCGCTCGATTGAAAGAAACGGTTAAAATTCTTGAGTCGGCTTTAATAGGGCAGCTCTCACAGACCCTGCCCAATTCAAACGACAAGTCTTTGAATTCTCGCTGAATTCTAGATATCACGCATTAAATATAGAGCAGAGGTCTAGACACCATACTCAAACAGTAGTCTGACAAGGGAGGCATAAAGTGTGAACAATATTTTAGGAGTGAGTTTGCTGAAAGAGCGTCGAATGAGAAATAGAGTGATCTTTGCTTTGTTTACAGCTTGTATGAAATGTTTAGATGGCTTCAAGAACGAATCGACCAGAAGGCCAATATCTTTAGTCTCGTTCCCTCTTTGAGCAGAGTTGGTTCACTGTCGAAAGTCAGAGCCGAGTTAAAAGGAGAAACAACTGTATGATGGCAGAATTTATTGACATTGATGTATAAGCTCTGTTACCTGGGCAAGCAACTAAAATACGAATATAACATATCAGATGAGGGTTGTAATATATGAAAGTAGTGAATTTAATTACAATTGAAAATATCTTAGGGGGATAGACTTGATAATTTACATGTGATATGGAGTTACCTAGAATTATGTATGGAAGGAATGGGTAATCAGTGGGGTGGGTATTCTTTGTGTTTAGTCTATTTGGCTAGTAGAAATTGTTTACTGTGGAGACATTGTTTGAAGACCTCGGTTTTGTTATTCATACAGATTATGAAATGGTTATTGATTGCCTGAAAGATCATGTAATTTTCAAGTGATGCATAGTGGGCAATTCTTGGCTATAAGGATTTTTTTATCGATGATCATCCATTTAATTTCAAAGGGTGTACTTGACTTCTCGAGCGCCAACATGGTGCTTGCTAGCAATGGGTTATGTCTTTTTCCAGAATAGTTGAATGTGTTAGTGTGAGCGTAGCTCCCTTCTTTGAAAGTGCATTGAGTTATCTCAATGTAAATTATTTTTTCTTTAGAATTTACACCGCATATGATGTTGGTTTCGTACACTATGGATTTACTTGTGCAACCCCATTCTAGGGGGGCATATTTCCTCTGTTCCACTAAGGCAGCGGATGGTGGATGTTTGATTGGAGTTGTAGGTTTAGAGGCTAGACGGGATCTTACGGAGGGCCAACAGGAATAACTTGGATGGACAGTATTTCTATTAAAGAGTTTATGAAACTTATTAGATGGTGAAAGTGTTTACCTTTTAATTGAATGAATTGTGTATCTATATTATATCTGACACTGATGGGTGTTAACCAGTAGATATGTATTTTTTTTCAAGAAACACATACGCAGACTTAGCGTCCAGTGCTAAAATTCATAAACCATTTTTCTCGTATTTCTTTTTCGGTAAGTACTGTCCTTATGCTAGTATAAGACATCTAAATGATTTATATCCAAGATATATTAACTAAATCTACATATTGCCAATTTGTGTAAGCCGATGTTTTCCATTGGAAGATTCACAATATATATATATATACATATATATATATATATATATATATATATATATATATATATATATATAATGTATATGTGACTTATAAAATGGTTCTATCATCGTTAATTGTTATGAATGATAGCTGAAATTATAGTTCGGAAGTATTCTTGTCATGTATTATTAATGGCAAACTTTGTCAATCTGCTTAGGAACGATTAAATGAACGCCGCAGATGGCGCAATAAAACATGGAAATTAAATAAACCCTTGAAAGACCTGTTAATTTAAATTTCAACTGAGCGCCAATAGACGAGTTGTGTTTTGTTTTTAATTGAATTACATTCACAAAATACTGCCGCAAAAACAAAAATGTCCATTGACGTCTTTATTAGTATTTGATGCTGCTACCGGCACTTAAATGATATTTAGATTTAATTAAATTTCACTTGCAAAGTTTAGAGTCCAACCTGTTTAATTAAGTTGTAAATGGCAATGTTTTCGTTGAGTGAAAGTGTGTACATTTTGGAATATACGCAACGACAAAATATTGTATTACTGTTCCGTATCAAAATCGCATCTGCAGACATTAACAGTTTATGATAATTTTAGGCTTCTACCCACACTCATGAAAACATGTTTGGCATGTACTATTCATTCCAAAGGAGAACTCATTAAATCGAACGCGATATTGTTAGCTTTCTATGTGAATCAAGATTTTTATGCAACGACTGTATTCATCGACTTCCATTTCTTTAAAGTATTTTCCAACATATAAAATCACACAAAATTCATGCTCAATTATTCCCCGTTTATTTGGTATGAGTTTTGTTTGAAAGATTCCATCTTATCTGTTCTAATAAGAAACCATGTTCAATTGGATCACCCGATAATCCACCTTTTACTAAATTTCTGTAGATAATTTTCTTCCTGTCTTATTGTATATTGTTTGACCCTCGCTCTTTGTTTATTTCACTGCCGCAGTCACGATCTCTCTCATCGCCCTGCTCTCCTTCTTTCTCTTAACGCAAGGAAATAAAATAAAATACTTCTGTAAGGTAAATATCTCAACAAAGATAAGTGTTAAATGGGTAAATTCCGACTAGAAAACAGCAGTTATACCAAAAATGTGCAATTGAGTTTCGCTCTGTTGTTTATTTTAGGATTTCATGTTCTTATAAACACAAAAGTCTTTAATTCTAAGGTTGACTAAGTCCCTTTCGGGGGCTAATACTTCATGTGTATACCTTGAGTGGGGTAATAGTTGCTTGATATATATTTTGAATGAAACTGCCTTGATCGGTATATGGTTTTATGCGAATATGTAGTAGCCTTACTCTGCTACCGATGTAGAACTCATTGCATATCGCACATTGTGTTTGGTGTATTGTGTACGTGTGCCCTGCATAAGATATGTTGTTGATGTGGCAATTTAGTAGAGCGCACGGTTGTTTTGGCGTTGTGTTCTTGGTGTCTACAAGTGTTGCCGGAGTATTGGTATTGAGTGTGTAAACTGCATGTCTAAGTGTTCTCTGATGATTGTTTTGGGATGGTTGATGTTATTTTGGCATAAACGGGCGGTAATTTGAAGACATCTGTTATTAGTAACTATGAGTTCTACATCGGTAGCACAGTTAGATCAAGACATATACGAATAAAAGAACATATAACGAGAAATACGTCTTCATTCAAATATATATATATTAAGAAATCACAACCCAGATGTAAAATATACAAATAAAAAAATAGTAGCCACCGAAAGAGACTTAAGGAACCTTAGAATTAAATAACATATATTATAAGCAAATACACTTCCATAATAAATGACAGAGCGGAACTCAATTGCACATTTAATTATAACCGACCACAAATGAAACAGATGAACACATGTAGCACTTAATGAATAATAACCAGTATCAACCAATATATTAGTGTGAGCATGTGTGCCTGAACGTCGACGGGAAGGTATTGATGATGGGTGTATGCTCTCACTAGCATCTGACTCCTGTACAGTGCCCCTGAACTCAATTCTAGGACCCACTTATATGATATAACAACAACATATATGTATATATTATGCATATATATATATTGTTTTATAAATGTGTGCATGTGTATGTGTAATAACCTTATGAATAAACAAAACATAAATAAAATAAACAAATAATAAATAAACGAAAACAGTATATATATTTTTAATAGAGAGAATGGGATAGAATAGACAGAAAACATTTTATTTAATATTTAATATTATTGTTTTCTGGGGGGGGGGGTAACTCAACATGACTCCATATATATGAGTTTAGTCCCCTGTATCTGACTTACATAATCTAGATACGCCCATGTTTTGAGAAAAATAAAATAAATAAATTTGAATTAAATAGAAACACAAAATAATAATAGAACAATTACTGATAAAATATTACGACCTTAAATATAAAGAATGCCAATATATATATATATATATATATATATATATATATATATATATATATATATATATATATATATATATATATATATATATGCGTCAGTTCACATGCTACTTTCTACTATGATAATTAGGTTTTTCTGCAGATCTAATGCAACAATTTACCATTAATTTCCAACTTCCGCTGAAAATAAATCTCATCCGGGATTACACATATTTTTTCCTTTTTCTGAAGATAGGTATGCCTCGAATATTCAAAAAACTCAACAATACGGTAATATCCTGATTCGTAGGTAAATAAAATTATTATCGAAAATTACTGAAACCTGGCAATCGTTTTGTTTGTTTTATTTACTTCGTCTAGTATCCACGGGTTGTCTACCAAACTGCCTTGTCAGAGCCTTCAAACACAACCTCTGACATATTACACACAATACTTAACTTAAGTAACAACATAATTTACATATATATATATATATATATATATATATATATATATATATATTCATATATATATATATATATAAAGTGAGAGAGAGTGATATATATATATATATATAGTAGTAAGTTTTTGAAAGGCTGTGGGCAATGCAATTCCGGGTAAGATGCAAGTTGAAAGGAAAGGAACAAAAACAATAAAAATAAATCGAATACGATATAAGACTTACTATTTATTTTTCCTTTTTTTTCCTTTTTTTTTTTTTTTTTTTTTTTCTTACATAACAGCAAGAGTGTTTTAGCTGTCCGGGTGATTAAAAATCACTATTTGATATTTCGGGAAAAGACATCCCTTTTTCAAAAATAATTAGACCAGAAGAAGAATAATATTTTATTCTTCTCCGACTGTGTAGAGAATAATACAAAACAAAATGGCTGCCAGATATAGACCGCAGCAAAAAAAAAAAAAAACAGGTTCACAGGGAATATAAATTAAGTTAAGTTTTATTTTAATATTATGTTAAATATATGATTGGTGTTTAGAATATTAGTGTAATGTTGGTTAGGTGTATGGTGTTCGATAAACTGTTATTTTTTGATAATATATATATATCATTTTTTATTGTATCATTTTTTTTTTTTATATTTGAATATTTACTTTGTTTTATCTTCGTATTTTTTATTTTGTTTATCTTTCTATCGTAATTTAAGAATTTTAATATAAATTAAAGTAGTTAGTCTCATATTTTAAATATTCTAGATCTATCTACTTATCGATTTCGATTATCATCTATTAAAGAAGTGTTATTAATTACTAATTGTGAGTTTCGTCAAATTAGATTAACGAATTAACTTATTAACTTGATGTATTTATTATAAGATAAAGGGGAGTAACTCTGGATTTTTTAAAATATTTTTTTTATAATTAATTTTTTAATTTTTTTTTTTAATTTTTTTTAATTTAAAAAATTTTTTTTTTTTTTTTTTTTTTTTTTTGGTGGAGATCTGTATAACAATATTAGTATATATATACAACATATATACACAAATGCATATATACATATATATATACATATCTATGTATTATTGTTTGTTTAATTGTTTATCTATATATATTCATCAATTTCTTTACATATTTGTTTGTTTGTTTTTTTTTTTGTTTTTTTTTTTTTTGTTTTGTTTTTTTTTATTTATTTATTTATTTATTTTTTATTATTATTATTTACTTGTTTAATTTATTTTATGAATTATTTATTTAATATTTGCATGTTATTTGTATACATTCTATATGTGTTTGGATTTATTAATTAATAATGCTAGGTTATGGAGTGACTTATTTTGGTGGGTTAGACGAGTATGCTGAATATGGTTTTTGGTTTGTGGTTGAAAGTGTGTAAGGATGGAAGTTCATATGGGGAGGGGCCTGTTTGATTGTTTGGGTGTATGGTGAGTTTATTATGGGAGGTGAGTAATGAGTGAAGTGGTGGAAACGGACTCTGTTAAGTGTTAGATATGGGGGTTGGTTGGTGGATGGGGGGTAGATATTATAGAATGAAAGGTGAGTAGAGCTCGTGACGTTGATTGAGTGAGGGGTTTAATCTGGAGATGAGGATTGATTCTGTGATTCTAAGGTCACCGATGTTTCTGACAGACGCTAAGATGGAGACGTGAATATCGCGCTGAGTGTTTGAGCAAATCTCTATGTGTTTGTGGAAAGAGGATATACGGGTATTCAAGTGCTCCTTTATGCGCAAGTGTAGCAGTCTGCTACACTTGCGCATAAAGGAGCACTTGAATACCCGTATATCCTCTTTCCACAAACACATAGAGATTTGCTCAAACACTCAGCGCGATATTCACGTCTCCATCTTAGCGTCTGTCAGAAACATCGGTGACCTTAGAATCACAGAATCAATCCTCATCTCCAGATTAAACCCCTCACTCAATCAACGTCACGAGCTCTACTCACCTTTCATTCTATAATATCTACCCCCCATCCACCAACCAACCCCCATATCTAACACTTAACAGAGTCCGTTTCCACCACTTCACTCATTACTCACCTCCCATAATAAACTCACCATACACCCAAACAATCAAACAGGCCCCTCCCCATATGAACTTCCATCCTTACACACTTTCAACCACAAACCAAAAACCATATTCAGCATACTCGTCTAACCCACCAAAATAAGTCACTCCATAACCTAGCATTATTAATTAATAAATCCAAACACATATAGAATGTATACAAATAACATGCAAATATTAAATAAATAATTCATAAAATAAATTAAACAAGTAAATAATAATAATAAAAAATAAATAAATAAATAAATAAAAAAAAACAAAACAAAAAAAAAAAAAACAAAAAAAAAACAAACAAACAAATATGTAAAGAAATTGATGAATATATATAGATAAACAATTAAACAAACAATAATACATAGATATGTATATATATATGTATATATGCATTTGTGTATATATGTTGTATATATATACTAATATTGTTATACAGATCTCCACCAAAAAAAAAAAAAAAAAAAAAAAAATTTTTAAATTAAAAAAAATTAAAAAAAAAAAAAAAAAATTAAAAAATTAATTATAAAAAAAATATTTTAAAAAATCCAGAGTTACTCCCCTTTATCTTATAATAAATACATCAAGTTAATAAGTTAATTCGTTAATCTAATTTGACGAAACTCACAATTAGTAATTAATAACACTTCTTTAATAGATGATAATCGAAATCGATAAGTAGATAGATCTAGAATATTTAAAATATGAGACTAACTACTTTAATTTATATTAAAATTCTTAAATTACGATAGAAAGATAAACAAAATAAAAAATACGAAGATAAAACAAAGTAAATATTCAAATATAAAAAAAAAAAATGATACAATAAAAAATGATATATATATATTATCAAAAAATAACAGTTTATCGAACACCATACACCTAACCAACATTACACTAATATTCTAAACACCAATCATATATTTAACATAATATTAAAATAAAACTTAACTTAATTTATATTCCCTGTGAACCTGTTTTTTTTTTTTTGCTGCGGTCTATATCTGGCAGCCATTTTGTTTTGTATTATTCTCTACACAGTCGGAGAAGAATAAAATATTATTCTTCTTCTGGTCTAATTATTTTTGAAAAAGGGATGTCTTTTCCCGAAATATCAAATAGTGATTTTTAATCACCCGGACAGCTAAAACACTCTTGCTGTTATGTAAGAAAAAAAAAAAAAAAAAAAAAAAGGAAAAAAAAGGAAAAATAAATAGTAAGTCTTATATCGTATTCGATTTATTTTTATTGTTTTTGTTCCTTTCCTTTCAACTTGCATCTTACCCGGAATTGCATTGCCCACAGCCTTTCAAAAACTTACTACTACTATACCCAGCAATGCTTCAAGCAAACTACCATTCTCTACTATATATATATATATATATATCATGAGTATAAACTAGCATATGTGTGCGAGTCAGATGCATGATTCAGTTACGTATATGTGTGCATTTTGATGTAACGTTGTTGGTCCGCATACAAATTAAACCTGTCCATTTTTTAAAGATTCACCTGGTTTCGTAAGTACTTGTGTTCATGTCGAATCCAGAAAATTCAATTCATTTTGCCTTGTATATAAACATCTAATTTGGATAATCTATTTGCAAGGCAAAAACGTTTAAAATTCACATTAATTTTATCCTGCAAAAGTAACAATAATGAAACAAAACAAATAAAACGCGAAAACGGTCTGCAATTATATGCGAAGCAGAATGCGTCCCATTAAGTAGACTCACAGATAGAAGTTGGCGTCATATACCGGAAGTATAATGATATAGTTGCCCGACTTAAATACGCATGCGTGTGTTTTTATTGGAAGCATATTTCTAAATATATTGTAGAGCGATATTAAAACAATAATACATATACTGTGCCAGAACTTATTCTGAATAATATTTACTCAATTTTGGAAAATTACTGCAATTTACGATGATGAAAGAACTTTTCATTTAGAACAGCACAATTCTATTTAAAGTTATATATGTTTTTCTGATACTTGATGTTTCAAAAAGTTCGCCCACATGCACCCATAATTAACGCATATATTAAACAACAATCACAGGATATATCAAAACGAGACAAGCTAATTGAAGATAACTATCTCGAAAGATAACTGGAGATGCATCGACAAAAATGCTGCATGAATATAAAAGATGAGACCGATGACACTTCCAGGAAATACAATGTGAATTACATCACATTTGAATATTTAACAGCTTTTTATTTTCAACATCTTTAAATAGCGTATAACTTGTTTTATTTTTGTTGTGTTTTAAGGTGTTACACTTTGTGATTTTTTAGTCAGGTTCTAAGATGTGTCTTTAACTTTGACATTTACGGTCAAGTAGATCAATTAAGTTGCTGCTTGTTTTTTTTATTATTTACAAAGTTACGACCGAGTAGGATAGAATTTAGAAAAGATAGATTAATTCATTATTTAAAGAGGGTAAATCTGTCTTCCTCAATGTTATATTATTTTGAAATAGATACCAACAAGAACTGAATTGTGAAAACACTTGGAAACAGGTTAGTTACTTGACATAAAACAGGGCAAACGGGAGCTCATGTTATTCTCCTACGTTGTAATCAATAAAATAAGTTTTCTTTGATGACACATACTATTACTAATTATACGGCTTATTATTTTTTTTAATTTTAGTGCAATGATCCTAATTTTCCACACCCCATTTGAAATAAACGCACCTTCATTAGTAATATGGACTTGTTTTCTATTGTTTTAATATTTTGATGACAATTTTCATACGATCAATTTTTACAGAATAACACATAAAAATAAGTGAATCTATTATTCAGATCCAAAATAACTATGTTGATGAACATGACACTTTTAAGAGATAGGCTCTATTTGTAGTGTTATTATCAAACGTTTAACACTTTGATAAAAAGACCGAATTTAAAGAGGACAACACGAACTGTCTGTTTGGATCCCGTCGGAGCAAAAGTTGTTCCTGTGGTATGAAAAGCTTTTGTTATAAAAAAAAAGATTTACATTTTTGGTAAATTTATTTACAAATAAATAGACGTACTCGAATCTACGCCGATTTTTTACACCAACTCACCCTCTTCACCAAGCCTCGCTGCCCCATACTCTCTTCTCACCTGGGCACCCAATCAGCACCTTGTTAAATAAGATTTTGTAAAGCATATGTGTCGTAAATAGCCCGATTTCCATCACAGTCTTTCTCGGGCAATACCATTATTTTGTCGATCGTGCCTGTTGACCTATTGACATCATAAACGAATGAATATGTTTCGCTTGATTACTACTTTCCGTGCGTATTTTTTTTTTGTTTTTTGTTTTGGTTTTATTTTAACCTCAAATGCATCTCCAGACGTCGCGAGTTCAAATCTTCGTACCGCATAATAACATTACTAATTAAGTTATAATTTGTAACGTCTATATTAAACTCTTCCGCAGTTGAATACTACGAAATGAACACTGATTTTACTACATCTAAACATTATGTAAATTTATTTCTGGTTTTTACACTCGTTCTTTTTCTCATGATGTTATCGTTTATAGACATATTTGCTTCTTCTTGACATGCAGTAGTTTGGAACCATGGAAAAACAGTAATACTTGGTGTGGTATAAGCCCTAGGCGAGTTATTTCGGCTTCCTCTAAAACAGGAAGTTTACAAATAAAAGCGTATTTACAAGCGGTCTTCAGCCGCATGTATATGCCGTTCATGGGAATATGACATACAACGCCTAGTATTCCCAAATAGTCACCCATCTGGTACTGGCAAGCTCTATGCTTCTTAACTCTGTTGATCTAATGAGAACCAGTGTGCCAACGCGATTATGCAGTAGTTTGGTTTCTGTTTTCTATGTTTCGTTTTTCTGAACGACGTCTTCCTAGTCTATTAGTTAAATATATAGTTAATACTGTACTCCAATAATCACTTGCTCACTGCGTTTTCACTACTGGAGGGGCATGAACATTTATTAGGACAATAATGTGTGTTTACTTATTAATATATATATTTGAGGATTTCAAGGTACGGAAAGCAATGCAATCCGTGCGATCGTGTATTTTTTAGCATCCCATGTTGTAATTAAGTGGACATCAATTGTATGACTTCACAGCAATATTTGAAAAAGTTAAATAAGTTACGGCTTTAAGATTAACACGTATATCTATAATATCGCCTCAATAGATAATGCCGGCGAATTTTTGGACTTATTAACATCAACTCATATGAATTATTGTTTTTTTTTTCACATTTATTTTAAGAATTGCAGGAAATATTTATAACCGCGGAAAACTTCGTAACAAATGCACCTGTTATGATGAAAGAGTTGTTGGAGAAGTGTTACCTTTTTGAATTTTTCGAGTCTGAAATTAAACTCACAATGAATGCAGGATATTCACTGTTTTCGTGTATTTATATAATGTGTGCGTTATACGTGACGTGATTTCGAGTATAGGCAAACGCATTATGTAAAAACTATATATTTTGTGTATTATAAAATACTCCATAGTGTATAGGCTTATTATCGTATAAATAATGTGCTTGGGATTTTCGTTTACATTTGCCCGTAAATAATTGGAAATAAGTATTTATAAATAAAAGTGTTAATAGGTTTTACACATAGTTTTAAAAAATATCAGTTGTTGTTAAAAATACATTGACCAATACGTTCACATAGATTCTCGCACATGCAACGCTGTATCATATGTGATATAGTTAGATCATTTTTCTTTAAAATACTCGTGAATTAAAGGATGGTGTCCAGAAAAATTACTTTTGGTATATCATAAGCTGAAGGCTGAGGATTTTAGCGGTTGCCTCTAACTATGTTCTGGCAAAATGAAACGCCAATAAATATTTTCTTCAACATTCGATTATAATCGATAGATACATTTTTTATGATTAAAATAAAAGTGAGGGCGTGTACCGATT
The DNA here is from genome assembly GCA_963556195.1 of Sepiola atlantica. NCBI lineage: Eukaryota > Metazoa > Mollusca > Cephalopoda > Sepiida > Sepiolidae > Sepiola > Sepiola atlantica. The sequence goes on from OY744526.1 coordinate 114,599,403, forward strand.
TACACATTCCCGGACTGATTACTAACTAATACCTTTAATAGCTCGCATGTTACCGACTTCGAATGATCGATATATTAATGCCCTACCATGTGTGTATATATATATATATATATATATATATATATATATATATATATATATATATATATATAAATATACATATATATATATATATGTGTATATATATGTATATATATGTATATATATATATGTATATATATATACTATATACTATATACTATATATATATATATATATACAATATATATATATACTATATGTTCATATACTACAGGGTTGGCCAAAATAAGGGTCCTATCTTTAAATTTGAATAACTTGAATTTGAATAACTTCCACAAAATAAAAGTTAAACTCACCAAACTTTATGTGTGTGTAGACTGACCCTTCCGAGATTTTTTGAAATAAACAAAACAAATTTTAGCCGAAAAACACTTCTTAAAACTTACAAAAACTAAAGTATTGTTTTTTTACACTGTTTTGAGTTTTTTAAGCAAAAATAATGTTTTCTAAATGAGGGTACGTTCCTTAGGGCTAATACGGCTCATGCTTGCTTCGGAAGGGGTCCTTTACTTATTCTAAAAAAAAAAATTTTTTAAATCAATAAATAAAAAAGTTATGAATTTTTAAAAATAGGACCCTTATTTTTGCCCACCCTGTATATATATATACTATATATATATATATATATATATATATATATATATATATATATATATATACTACTAAATTGGATACTTAGTTACTATTCTAGAGGTAACCCTTGTCGTTCATTGAATCGTGAAAGATAAAACAATGTTGTCTGATATCTAATTCCACATTGACTTGTCATATATGTATGAATATTTTTTTTTCATAAAAATAAATCCTTTTTTTTTTTTTAATTGAATAAATCCCACACCATAAACGCACTTTTCTTAACTCTGGACGCATAAAAAACGATTCCAACGGAATTTAATTTAGTGGAATAATCCCAGAGGTCACACGCTTCACTTATTTTTGTTTTTATCTTCAAAGAAGGTTGTTCTTAGTTTTCCAATCTTAAAGTCTCATAACCCAAAGCAATTAGCTGATATCGCCAATCGGAAATACTAATGTGTTTTTATACGGATGAGAAACGAGTCCTTGTTACTCTCGTTCCAGAAATGTTTTTTCTTTAGAAAAGAGGCAGAAAATAAAATGGTTACAAAATAAGATAGGTATAAATAGAGAGAGGGAATAAAGTCAGTTCCATTGGATAATCTGACGATGTAATTATTTATCTTAAGAGCTTACCATATATCTATCTACTCGCCTAAGAGTTATTTGATTTTCATAGGGTCATCCTATACTATACAATACAAAAACCAAAGGTCAAATTTCGGCGCCATTCATAAACATACTATAAAAATCGGATTAAGATTAAATATCAATAGAATAAAAACGACTATTTAAAATATAATAGAAACGATTGACACGTTGGATTAGATTGTGTGTATCAAGACAAAAAAGATTGTAAAAGCAATTACATTTTAAAAGTTGAAATGTAAAAATCCTAAATTAGTTGTCCTGTTAGCTATATCTGCCTTACCTTTTTATATTCCAGAATCTCTTTCCCTCTCCCTTTCCATCTATCATGTTTTATTGTTTTCTCTCACCTATGTGTTAAATAGTGTTTGTACTGAGTCAGTTCCATTGGATAATCTGACGATGTAATTATTTATCTTAAGAGCTTACCATATATCTATCTACTCGCCTAAGAGTTATTTGATTTTCATAGGGTCATCCTATACTATACAATACAAAAACCAAAGGTCAAATTTCGGCGCCATTCATAAACATACTATCAAAATCGGATTAAGATAAAATATATATAGAATAAAAACGACTATTTAAGATATAATAGAAACGATTGACCCGTTGGATTAGATTGTGTGTATCAAGACAAAAAAGATTGTAAAAGCAATTACATTTTAAAAGTTGAAATGTAAAAATTCTAAATTAGTTGTCCTGTTAGGTATATCTGCCTTACCTTTTTATATTCCAGAATCTCTTTCCCTCTCCCTTTCCATCTATCATGTGTTATTGTTTTCTCTCACCTATGTGTTAAATAGTGTTTGTACTGAGGTTATATTAAAGAAAAACAAAAGAAAATAGGAAAGTAAAATAATATATATATATATATATATATATATATAGCTTTTAGAGAATTAGTTATACTTGCAGACGCTAGCGTTTAAAGCTTATTGCTCTCATCAGTGCAGGAAAGAAACAATTTCAGACGGTCGGGAGGTGCGTACCCGGTTCACAAAATCAGCTTAAAAGCAGGCGGTATATCTACTCAGCCAACGGAAAATGTCACGTAATTAAGGGAAATTAAGATCTATATGTACAGAGAAGCGGGCACATATAGAAAACTAGTCAAGAATGTTCGGCGAACGTATTAGGAACTTTGCATTAAAGCTTTTTGATAGTCTATATTTAACATCCTCGAAAGTGCCACACTTTAATTTCTTAAAGGGGCTTATATATATATATATATATATATATATATATATATATATATATATATTTCTGTATTTAAATTTACTTTTCGTTATATTTAAAATATAAATTATATGACATAAAGCAATTGTAATAACTCAAGTGTGTGTAGCTAAAGCTATTGTATATACTATTTTAATTTAATGTAAACCATATCAACTGTAAGGAAGAACAGATTCACACTATTTCACAAATACAACTTTTTATTACACTTATTCCGGCGTACAATCAGGATATTTGTAAAATGTTCCTCTATTTTATGCATTTATTTATTGCAGTTGGTAACTTAAATGCTCATACATAAAGGAAGAATATAAGGGCATTTTCAGGCAAGTAAAACCTGGATTACAGTCTGTACTCATTATATATATATATATATATATATATATATATATATATATATATATATATATATATATATATATATATATATATATATATATATATATATATATATATATAGTAACAGATCCAGTCTTATGATAGAATTTACCGAACCAGTTTTTATCCTGGTAATTTACCATTGCAGGACCAATTCGCTTCATTGTTATGTGATGCTGACTGGACCATAGCATAGAATAAGCGAGGGATAAATGTTAGCACAGTTTATATAAAAACATACTATGGGAAACCGATCAATGTCCTATATCATTAGAATAAAAACACTATCTCTCCTGCTAGAAATTCTAAATAGAGAACTGGACACTCAACTCTATTTTAATAAGTATATTTTAAATGTTTTATTTCTGTAATCTTCGAACTGTGTTTGACGAACGTATACGCTGTCGCCGACTATCATTTTCAATATTGAATCTGTTTTAATTCGATGGGATTCTATAGCCTAAACAAAAAGGCGTCTTATTAAAAATGTATTTCACATACCTGTTCAATTCTTAGCATATTTTTTCTAAAGCAATGTAACGGAAAATGGACCCTATACTTTGTTATTCTACCTGCTTTTACATGTATATTTGCATATATGACAGAGCGTGGTAATTTTTGCGTTTGTTTTTAACACTCTTAGTATACCGTATTTAATAAATATAGTAATCTGAACAAATAAGAAGTGCTCCCGAAATATCTACTCAGAGGTGGCGCATCATTTTTCCCTTTATCACAGAAAACCTGTATCCCATGTTTGTCTTAAAATTGACCTTTTTTAATTTTATGTACGCCTATGCACAACATCGAAAAATAGGATGATTAGAAAACAAAGTTAGAAGCTAACTCAGTGTTATGAAAGAAGCTTATCAGAGCCTTCCATCAGCTCATACGATTGGCTTACTGTAGCTGATTCGACACGGAAGCATATTGCTCCGAGCAATATTAATCGACATACGAGGAAATTATACCGAGCAATCGGTTGTCGGATGATAAACTGCTGGCCCGGTTCACAACCTGATTGGATTTCACTAAGAAACATATCTGAAGACATACTTTATCTAGTGAGGCATCGCCATGCAAATCCAATTACGTCCTGCATGTGAGTTTTTGCAAGCGACTCATTTTCATGTCTATCTACCGACAAAGGACTTTGTCACTTTTAAGGTTCACTCTTACAAAAGTCCATGCAACAGTTTTCTGAGACGTTGAGATGGATTCTTAGGTTAAAAGTGTTCCCTTTTTCCAGTTAAGCTCATAACGTCAAATATATTGTATCTTTAATTTGTCGCATAGGATAGAATTTTGTCAAGCTAAAATACCGATGCAATTTAACACTATTAGAGGTTTAATGTAACGTAATGATGTACGGCATATTCCCTTCTATCTCAGTTTCAAATATACTTTTTATTCTGCAGACTGGTATGCAACCACTAGGCCAGAATTAGTACGGGGAATTAGAAGTTAAGTTGCATGTAATGTCAAGTCGGGGGACAAACACAGTAAGCTAATCAACGTTAATCAACGGCGATGAGCCGACATTTTACATCATGCTTCGAATGACAGGTTGTTATAACAAAGACATCTTCCTTATTTGAAAGGAGGCTACACAATGTTATATATCAATAGTATGTATATATATATATATATGTATATATATTAGTATTTCATGTATCCACATAAACTTTTATGAGGAGATATAATTTTTTTATGTATCAATTTTCAGTATTTACTTCAACAGTGCTTTTGTGGTCATAATATTAGTTATAAAATATAGTGAGGTCATACCAACCTAGTATTTATTGTTATTTGGTCTTTCCTTGGTAAATATTGGGCTTGGTAAACAATACTTTTGGTAAGGCATTTATTTTGTAGTGGACAGAGTGTACGATTTATGCAGTTGCATTATTTCTCTCCATTACTAGCTTGTTCATTTCTATTCGGGTGGTTACTATTAATGTTTTGTTTATTTCTATTTGTATTGTTTATATTTTTGGACTTCTTAGTGTTATTTTTGCTAAATTCTTCACTTTTTTATGTAATTTGTTATTTTGTTCTTCCTCTCTACTAAAGGAGAACAGCAGAGAGGAAGAAAAATAATAATAGTACTTATAGTAACCACCCGAATAGAAATGAAAAAGTTAGTAATGAAGAGAAAAGATGCAACTGCATAAATCGTACACTTTGTCCAGTACAAAATTAATGCATAAGCGTATTGTATACCAAGCCACAATGTTTGCCAAAGAAAAAACCGAATATCAAGAAGTACTACGTGGGTATTTTAATGCGTGTTCAAGAAAAATAAATTTAATATGTTGATTCTTGAGTATTGTTTTTATAATTGAAATACCCGTTAAATATAATTAGCGGATTCTTTATTAAATTTTTAAAACAGTCAATTCTTTGGTTGTTTAAGACTTTTAAGGTCATATTAAAATTTAGATTTTTCATGGTTATACTTATATATATATATATATATATATATATATATATATATATATATATATATATATATATATATATATATAATTATATACATAATAAAAAGTAAAATGTTTAATAAAAATGTGTTATTCTGGCAGTAACGATGCATCAGAAGTTAATACATTTTTATCTTTTTATTTGCAGAATTACTTTTCTCAGATATACAGTGGTTTTAATTAAATGACAAGCATAACAAATATACGAAATAAAACATTAATAGAATTACGTAAGCAAAAGCAAACAAAAACAACGAGACATTATTGCGGTTGTTGTCATGAAATTGTGCTGACATTGAATGTGAATTTCGTCGTTAGTAACACCTGTTTCGCGACATTATCAAAGAATCTGCCAGCGGCGAGAAAGTCATGCTGTTTTCTCATTACATTTTCTTTAAATAAAATCAATCTATCAATATCTATCCATAAGCCTTTTTCAATCTCTCTCTCTTTCTCTCTCTCTCTCTCTCTCTCTCTCTCTCTCTCTCTCTCTTATATATATATATATATATATATTATACACTTTGTATATATTTATGATCATCAATCGGTACTTTGTTTGTCATGATAATTGTGAATCACAATGGTAATTATCTGTCCATACATTTCTATTTAACTATTAATAACATTTTTTTCTCTATCTATTCAGCTATTTATCTGTAGCGAGTTTTACACAGACACATACACAGTAGCTAAATACAATTAACGTTAGCAACTCCACTACTCCATCCATAAGAAAAGTCATGTTTTGCAGATCCCAAAGTAACAGTAAAGATGAGCTGCTCATTCCATGACAAATACAATTGTCTCCTAGAGAGTGATTGCGAAATTGATTCTCTCGTATATGAATCCACTGTCACGAATCAGACAAGCGACAGAGCTGAAAAATATATGTGCATTACACAGGGGAATTCCAAGCAAGGATTGTGTTTACACAGAAACACCTTTAAATACAAAAACAAGGAAAACACGACACTTGCGACCTGGATATGACAACGTAAAGATAAAGTGACACCCTTTACCATAAAATGGGAAGTAGTAGAAAGAAGACCATCTTTTTCTCAAGCCAAAAATAAATGTATTCTGTGTGATGCAGGAAAATACAATATATTAAGGGCAAGTATTGACCAATATATGATATGTTTGAACGTTAGAGAATAGATCGTTACAGGATGCATCCATAAAAAACCAGCACCACTTCTAAACTGGACATACCGATACACATAAAGGCCTTACCCAATACATAACCCTATAATTGCCCGACAAAATACTGACTTTCACTCAGGAAAATCCTCGCAACTATAACAACTCATAAATATATAACAAAATAGAAATCAATATCTTAATATTTAAATCGGCCCATCTCTACACCATAACTTCAAACCAGTAATTTACACCACGTAAATATGAAACAATAATGTATCCAATGATATGTTTCCAGTTATTGAGAGAGTAACACCCATATTTCACGAATATAAATCAGCAGACTTTAGAAATCTTATAAACAGGTTTAATCTTGTCGACCTGACTCTTGTTCTTATCTCTAAATCAGACTTCATCGCTATATGTTATGTGTATACATCATATATACGTAGTTTATTGTTTACGTATCAAGCGATTTATTATAAAGATATTCTATATATTTTTGTTTTTGCTCTTTATCTGTCACACATTCTTTCTATCGGTAGTTTTTCTATCTAATTATTGGGCACGAATTATATGTGTCTATATCTTTCTTCTAATATATATATATATATATATATATATATATATATATATATATATATATATATATATATATATATGAGTGTGTGTGTGGGGGTGTATCTCGCACAGTTTCTGAATGTATCTATGTCGTCGTCTAACTCTCTATGTCTATGTCTCTGTCTCACTGTCCTTCTGTTTTTTATCAGTTTGTATATATTGCATGCAGTGCAGGTTAGTTACAAGAAAAACAAAGTACTCGATCGTAGGTCCTATAAAGCTTATATAAACGCTTTCGTTGAACCAAAGCTTAAGAAAGATTGTATTTTTTAAAGATCAGATTAGACTCCAGTATTTTCTACATGGAGCCCAGCTGAAATTTAAAGCTGTCCACACTGGCCAAACCATCACATATATATATATTAAGTCTACCCACTCACGGTGGTAAATGTGCCCCAATCAAGTTGTGGAATGCAAACATTTTTCTAATCAAAAGTTTTTGAAAGCAATCAGATCAATTAAACAATAAACATGAATAAAGCTCCATTTTCAAATAAAAAGTCAATAAAGCCACTTCCCACTTAAACATATACTTGCAACAGGTAGACCGTTAACATATGATATTTATTATACGGGAACACAAGAAAATGAACACCGACGAAGCAGCTGTGTTTCTTGAAATTACGTCTGACGCTCAGCACGCAGAAGAAAAATAAAAAGTGTTCTGCGATTTAGTAGCGACACGGATTCTAGCTGTGAATGATTTACAAGAAAAACCAGATATAAGAACTTAGCCGAGCACCTTCGTGGAAGTAACAATAAGTTATAGATAGACTATCGACGCCCCTTTAATTAGAAAGGGAAAGTATGACACAGAAGAGATAGTCTCCCACTATATTCATTACTCAAAACCCAAGCGCAAACAATGTACTCTCTCTTCAAGTTTTACATCGACACACTCTTCCTCTCAGATATCAGACTTCTTGATATGGGTTGTCGTAAAATGAAAGTCTCTCACCGTGACGCCTTTTATCACCTCTACTACAGCGATCCGATTGATAGCTGTTGTTTACCCTGTAATGGTGCACGACGGAAGACACAAATTCGGAGTTTAAAGAAAACAATTATATTGAAAAAATGTAAGAAAACAATAGTGGTTGTACATAAGAATATAGTAGCGTGGAGCCAGGTATTCAATTCCTTTCCACCGCAGGTGCATGTGGCACAATGCCGGAATGGGGGCGAAGTCAACAAGCGCCCTTAAAGAAGGTGCACTTTGGCTTATATAAAACAATGGCTGGATAGCCCCGTCAGTATTCCTCGGTCAGGGCGCCTCAGGCAGTAATCAATAAACTTACTCCACCCTAAAGAGGAAAGGCAAGGCCTGGGAGGGGGAATCTATGTGGACTACCGAGGACCTATACTTCAGTCCGACATATAAAAGACCACCGAAATGGCCCAGTTCATGACGGACAAATTGTCGCGACCGAATCCTCGACTGATATTTTACAGTCCGAAGTCACTAAGCAACTGACGTTACATAAAGACCGTACGGGCTGGTGTGGACCCAACACTGATAAGCAGTTGCTCCCAGTATTTATGGCGAGTAGTCCGTTATATGTAAGGTACCATGACACGCCCTTCAAAGTCTTACCTCCCAGGAGTCACAGTATTGTTTCATTTTTGGATTGCTGCTATGTTGATGCTGCTTGGAGTAGCTCTATGTCGGAAGTGTCGTAACTGGTAACCATATTTTCTTCTTGTGGAGTGCTGTCGGTGTCATCCGATAGTCGTCCATTAATTTCGTTTAGGCGTTTCTTATTAGAGAACTGTATGCTTCAATATGAATGAGATGTGACATCCTCCAGCTTTTTAATTCAAACTTCTGGTTTCGTAGCACATCTTTAAACTTGGTAAATGTATTTTCTGCTTTAAAATGCAACTTAAAAAAAAATAATTTTTCAAACAAGGCATGACGCCACTGTAGACATAAGGGGCTACTGAGAAAAAAGAAGAGGGGAGAAGGTAGGGGACAGTCAACTAGATTGGGATCTGCGCAGCGAGATGTCTGTTTACATTAGTTTTAAACTTCTGCATGTATGTACTGTCGGGGAAAAAGGGGGCATGGAGGGAGTTCAAGAGGCCAGCAACACGAGGAAATTAGCTATTTGAATAGAAGGCTCTCCACCATCTGGGGACCACCACAGTGAATTAATGAGATTTAGTTGATTGTCGAATTAGTCTAGTGATTTTACGTCGAGGGGGCACCAGAGTAGCCAATTCATCAGAGCATAATCCATTGAAGTATTTGTAAAACAAGCACAAAGGTTGCTACATTGCGGCGATGAGACAGGGACTGAAGCTTGGTTGACAGTGAGGGACATATTAGGTTGGCGATTCTTTTTTGGACCTTGTCAAGGAGGGAGATACTAGTAGATTATGCACCAGCCCAGATGTGACAACAATACTCCCTGCATGGGCGGATGGTAGCTTTGTAGAGATACAGGATGATGTCAGGTGAGAGGAGTTTACTAGCACGGTAGTTTCAAACAAGTCATATAATCTTTAATAGTATGTAGTTTTTCTAAAAGCTCTGCATGCTGCAGCTACAACGATTCCAACTAGTTTACTATTAGTTCACTCTCTTTAACCTTCAACTGGTTATCAAACACATTTCATTTGATTTTATTCAGTTTGTTGTTAACTATTTACAGCGTAAAATTGGTGAGCCTATGTTCTTTTATTTCTTCCGACAATTTATTTTGCGTCCATTTCATTCGATTTCTAATAGTTAAAACATATTAACATTTTTCGTTTTTCTGACTCGGTCGTAAGATGTTTTTATTGTCTGGTCAAAAATATTCGTTGGTAACCTCCCATATGTTAGACAGCTGCAATAAGTCTGTGCCAAATAAATTATTGGTATATTTGAATACAAACATTTTTTGGGGTACTTCTGTTTAAAGTAATGTCTGTTATGATTTTACTTTCGAATTAAATATTTTCACCAGTCACCGTTCGGGCTATTTAGTTGGTTCTTAGCATGGTCGGTTTTCCCTAACTTATCCATATATGCATGTTGATAATCGACACGTTTAAACAAGAATCTAATTGTAATTTTACATTTTTACTCAGTAAGTTTACCTGTACAACTTTTCTTACTATTCTGCCGCCCTGTCATTCGTGTGTGTGGATTAAACCCGAGTGTTTCCCCTATTTGATCTGCAATGTACCCTCTTGTGTCCGACTTTATTGCGAGTTAGATAAGTTTTGAAACGGTATGGCAATCTGTTACCAATGAAGGGATCTACAAGGGAAACATAGACTCGGTGGTAATTTATCCTGTTTTCTGTTGGGCTGACTTGATTTTGTAGAAGCGTGAAAATAATCCCGCTTTTTGTCTTGAATTATTTTTTGAAAAAGAGTTGAAATGCATTTTCTTACGCACTTTTCTTATGTGCGAACTGTCCGAGTCTTCAATGTCTTTAGAATCTTGTAAAACACTTTTAAATCTCTGGCAATCTTCAGCTAATTCTTGTAATGTTAAATTGTTTTCACTTTATAACTTGTTCAGTACGCCATGTCTGATTTCTGTGATTTTTCCGTTAAGTTCAGCAAATTCGAAATCTTTACAGTGTTTATTAATGATTGACGCGAACGTTGCGTAATATTCGCCATATTTTCTGACTGAAGTCCAACACTTCCACTGTCTGTGGAACAGTAGAAGTATTAGGGCTGAATATATTTGTTAAAATTTACCCGCGGATTTAGTATATTCAATGGTTCCTACTTTTCAGAGCAGTAGGCGTACCTTTTTAAAATCTGTCCAAGGTTCACAATCAATTTTGTATAGATCTTCATACCTTCCGAAATATGAAGCAAATGTTTTATCTTCGTTTGAGAAATGAGTGAAATTGTCAATTGCATTCTAATTAGCATCATGCGAAAACGCGTTATCGTTTTCAGTGTTCTAATATAATGTTCGACATTACTAGTAGTATTCTTTCGATTATTTTATCGGTTTCTCTTTTTTGTTCCAGAAGTTTTCCTCTGGCTTATCTTTTATTCTAGTAGTTTTTCGTCGGATTTTTCCAGTAGAAGCTTTTGAAATATTTATTCCGTTTTTAGTTGTCTTTCTACAGTTTTTTTATGATTTTCGAACCGTTTTTTGTTCCAAAAGTCTTTCTCCTGCTTTCTGTTTGTGTTGTACTTATAATTTTACTAGTTGAAAATGTTTCCATGTCTGAAAATGTATTAATAGAATACGGCTTTTAGAAGGTCTTACTTTTATAGTACGCTGTTAAATATAATATAAGTTGTAAAAAGTGAACGAGTAATATAAAACATTTTTTTCCTTCGACCATCAAAAAGAGCACGTTTTTTATCAAACGTGACCGTAAATGTTCAGTCAGCACTTTAGTCAACAGAAATAAAATAAGGTTTACATTTTTCTTTCGGCGACAGGAATGTTCACTCACAAAGAGAAAAGAATATATAATGTGTTCTATCCTTGTTAAAGTTTAATACAGTGCCGGTAAAGTCAGTTTTTAGAACTAGCACGATGTCAGGTGAACTTGTCTTTGTTGCAACAACGTTTGCCCTTTTTTAGGTGTTAAATGTAATCCTTAATATACTTTGTCGCAAGTTATTGCGTGCATTTTACGGTTGTCAAGAATCCCTTACTATAAACTCGTCGTCAGATGTTGTGAAGTCCTGTAAAGGTTCTCAAGTATCTCTTTATGTAGTTTTAAGGCCGGTGTAAGTTAGAAATATTTCGTCGCTAGTTGGTGTGCGGTCCTTTTTAAAGTCCTTAATAGTCCTTTTCTGTAATTTGTCGCCATTTGTTGTGAAGTCCTTTATAAGGTATTCAAGACTCCTTTAATGTAGTTTTGTTTCTGGTGTAAGTTCGAAACCCTCGTCGCCAGTTGTTGTTACCCTGTAAAGAGGCCGGCAGGAAGACACAAACTCGATGTTTAGAGAAAACAAGTATATTAAAAAAGTATAATACAGAGAACAAAAGTGTGTGTACGTCAGTCCTGGCTGCTAATATAGACTCGTGTGGATCCAGGTATTTAATCGCTTTCCAGAGCACAAATATGTGACACAAGGTCGGAAAGTGGGGGAAGAGTCAAGCAATTGCCCCTAAAGAAAGAACATTCTGGCCGAGTAAAAATAACATGGGAATCCCCTATCGGCATTCCCCGGTCATGGCGCATCAGGCAGTAAGCGATAAACTTACCTCATCCCAAATAGGGGAGGCTAGGCCTGGGAGGGGGCACCTCCTAGGACAACTCAGGATAGTATACCTCAGCCTGGCAGATAAAAGGCCACCGAAATGGCCTATTTCCTTCCGGACTGATTGTCGAAAACGAATTCTCGACTGGTATTACCCATCCTGACGTCCTCAATCAATCGAAGTTCATGAGAGACTGAACAGTATGGAGAGGATCAAGGTATTTAATTCTTTCCCACCGCAGGAATATGTGAGACAAGGTCGGAAAGTTGGGGAAGAGTCAAGCACGAATCCTCGACTGGTATTACCTTGTCCCATCCCGACGTCCACACTTAACCGAAGTAAAGGAGAGACTGATCGGGCTGGGGCGAAGCCCAAGCATTTAATTCGCTCCCACTGCAGGAATATGTGACGCAAGGTCGGAAAGTGGGGGAATAGTCAAGCCAGCGCCCCTAAAGAAGGAGCCCTCTGGCCTAGCAAAAATAGCCTGGACAACTCCGTCGGCATTCCCCGGTCAGGGCGCCTCAGGCAGCAAGCAATAAACTTACTCCTCCCCAAAGAGGGGAGGCGAAGCGTGGGAGAGTGCACCTCCTATGACAACCCAGGGCAGTATACCTCAGCCCGGCAGATAAAAGGCCACCGAAATGGGCCAGTTCCTGCCGGACTGATTGTCGAGAACATATCCTCCACTGGTATTACCCCATCCTGACGTCTTCAATCAACCGAAGTTAATGAGAGCCCAACAATGGGGAGCAGGTGTTCACAGTATTTATAGTGAGTGGAAGAGTTAAAGTAGTCCTTTATATGTAAGGTATAATACAATAATTATGATCTTAATGGAAGTGAATTTACTCTTGGTGATCGGGCCAATGCATAGTTCCTTGCCCGCTAACATATCCTTCACATTATGGCCCGTATATGTTTGAAAGCTTCAATTCTCAATGTCAGTGTAATTGCCGTCTAATTTTCACCTTTAACGTTGACGATCAAGATAAAGACTCTTTCTACACCAACTACTGTTCATTGCGTACCGTCCAGTTATCTGTTAATTGTTACAGACGATTGTAATGCCTGCACAGGCACAGTCAACATCAGCAACAGTTATTCTCAGAATATTTGCGATTGGAGACCAATTGGAGACAAATGTGCTTATGGCGAAAACTTTTAAATGTTGCTGCAGCAAACGAAATTAAAGTATCTAGCACGCGTTTTACAGTCACGGAGAGAATTACATACTTAGAACTCCAATGACTTTGTAACAGCAAACAAAATTGAGCACTTTTCCGTTAAACGTCGCTGGTCGTCAAGCGTCCTTGATTGTCAAGTGTTCAGTTGCGCAGAGACTTTTAGCGAATTTGGTTCCGATCATGTAATGTGACGAGCAAAACTAAATCTGTATCGCCAATTCGACCACTACCCTTCTCATGTACGACATTTCACTACTGTAAAGGCCACAATCCGGTGATGAATTTCGCAAAGAACTATCAAATGGGCGCAATGGTATCGAGCTATACCAATTTTATAATTTATCTCAGTTGAGCTTTAGTAAACTGCTATGATTAACCTCTAATCTGTGATGTCTCAGACGGTTGGAAGCATTAAACGAAAAGACGAAGGTCCACGACTGCGGACGGACATGTAAAGACCAAAAATGCTACTAAATACTAATTGCAATGAATGGGTTTAGTGGGAGCAAACTTAGTAATGTCGAGTAATTAGCAAGTATACAAATTAGTTAGCAGCTTACAATAATAGATTTATTTCTATCGAATCAAACGTAAAAAGTTCAAAAATATAAACTAACTAAATTCACAAAGAATCACTTTTTTCATCATGAATTAAGAGTCAATTTATTTATGTTGACTACTTTGTTACAGCAAATGCTATGGCATAATACAATGACAAAACAAATTCAACATTTTAAGAAATCAAATTCTTATTAACACAATAATGTTCGTAGAAACAATTTTGTTAATTGTTACAAAATGTGTTCTGTTTGTTAGATATACAATTTGCTTTTACAGAAAGTGACAAAAATGCTTATTTCTTAATAAAACACAGTCTTAATAATAAAAGAAAAACTTAAATTAACAGGAACATAACACCAATAAAATATATGTAAAAAGGGGGGAAAATTAAAACATATCTGATAACATATTGGAAAATAATGCATTAAGAAAATGAGATTCCTTTTTTTAGATGATTACCTGTGAACACCCTGAAAAACATAGCAGAAATAAATAAAACACCCACAATAATCTAAGATGTAGACGGAGGTATCAGTTACGCATGTACATTAAATGTAAAATCATTCCTCATTTCCGGGCTATTCTAGAGTTTAAAGGCAGTAAAACAATTATTTTTCTATTGGAGATAACTCTTGTATGGTTTTTTAGGGGTGGTGGTTAATAGTGGTTCTACTTTTTTAAAGCGATAATATGGTTTTACGACTTTGTCGCTCGGACTAAGGGTTATTGGTAAAATATTTAAGTTAACTAACCTGAGAAAAACTAGAACGACCCGGAAATACGGGTTCATTTTACGTTAATTGTATATACGAAACACGTCCTCAGTCTAAATTTTTAAATAATTGTTTGTTTGTTTTTCTTCTTCCCGCCAGATTTTTCAGGGTGTTTACACGTTATCGCCTAAACAAAAGAACATCTTGCTTTTCCAAATTTAAGTTACAGAACAAAGCACAGATACCCCCTACTATTTAATAGTCAAACAAATTAAGTGGGGCTATCAAAAGAAAATAACTAAAATAAAGCTTGTTAGAAAATAAACCAAAACTGTTGTCAAGACAAACGTACCATTTTCGTACAATTTATCTAACATTTTGGGAACACAGAGCGAAATGGGCAATACAATTGAACAGTCTCTATAGTACAATTGCAGCTTAAAATGTATTTACACTTCTTAATTTAATTTTTCCTGACTAATTCAAATCCTCGAATTCACAGATAACATAATTATCATAAGTAAAATTGTATATCGGTTTCTGATATGCATCATTTAAATATAAAAAGAGAGCATGTATTTATATTATAACTTAGCTATTTAAAATTATTACCATATGAAGCACAAACATACTATGAACTTTTGATGATTGTTATCTTACTCTCTAATTACTGCTATTTGTTATTTTAAATTTGTTCGTTTATATATTTGTTTCTATATATATTTATTTTTATTCATTAAAATTTGTGTAAATCATCATATGTGTTTTTTTTCAGGCAGTATGTCATTTACTATGGAAGAGCGAATTTTTATTGTTATTCATATGGCCAAATTTGATGAATCTCAAACACTTGCTGAAAGGCAATGACGAGCTCAAATCAAAAATCACTGCCGAGTTTGTTAAAATAAATCAATCAAATATGCTACAAAGAGTCGTAAATGTCTTGCAAAAAAGAATGGAGCTATGCATGAAGAACGAAAGTGGAAATTCTGAAAATTTCCTGTAATTTTAAACTCCCATAAATGAATTTTTTGAATCAACATTCTGTTTATTTTTACCGTATTTTTTAACTTCATAATTTCAAAAATAAATAGCTAAGTGACTTAGAAATCACCCTGTATGTGTGTCTATACACTCTTTCTTCTCATAATCTTACTGACACCGACTGAAAGATGCTGTCAGAAACGTCCCCGTATTCGGTTCATATATTAGGTAGATTTTAACTGAATAATGCTACCCATAAACCAATCAACGCGTCAAATATATTCTATAGAGCTACTAGCTTTCTCGTAAGCTCTATTTTTCTCTTCCGGCTACGCAAGGGAAACACGTGTGTTTTCGCACGAACAATACACACTACGCATAGTTTCCTGGAAAGCCGTGGTAGATCAACGTAACATACTTCCCTCTAAAATGCTCGATTAGAATATGGAAAGTACGCAACGATTTATCATAGTAACTCACAAAACGAACCTCTGTTCTCAGTGCGAATGAGAATTGATTGTTAACTACTCAAAATAAATATAAGTAAGTTTCTGTGAAAATATTTAAAAAAAAAGGATTTAAAGTTTTTTTTTTTAACTGACTCTAAAATCGGCCAGGTGTTGTTTAATTTGTTCTGGAAAATCCCCAACACGTGATATTCACTCACCAAGCATAGAATGTCATAGAAGCATAAAACATTGTAAAATGTGTTGATAGTTCCCGATGTAATTCAGTCTAGGAGTAAATCACACCCGAAAAAATATTCCTCTGGAATTTTCGAATAGAAAGTCCTACTAAATAGTAAAATGCAATAGTGATTGGTAAACATTTTATTTAAATTGGATAATTCTTTTTACACTGTAAGATAAATTTCTTTTAATCGGCCGTCATTTATGAACGTAATATGTAATTAGTTTTAGGGTTAAGTATTAAAGGGCATATGTAACATAATCACGTTGACATACCAGTTCCCGTTAGATTACCTAAGTAAAGCAACATTGAGCCTGGCCAGTACTTAATGGTGTCTGAATTGTGGTTGACCGTAAATCTGAGGAGACCAAAATATGGTCGAAATAGACTATTATGTACACAACCGAAATGTGCATCTAATTGATCTCAGCTTCAATATATATATATATATATATATATATATATATATATATATATATATATATATATATATAATACAATATCATATAATATGTAATAGATATATACGTATCAAGTTTTCTCCTATCAGCATAGATCATAAAATAGCTTTGTAAATTAGTTTGTTCCATTATTCTCGAGTTAAGACATTTTAATACGAATATTGGTT
Source organism: Sepiola atlantica (assembly GCA_963556195.1). Taxonomy (NCBI): domain Eukaryota; kingdom Metazoa; phylum Mollusca; class Cephalopoda; order Sepiida; family Sepiolidae; genus Sepiola; species Sepiola atlantica. The sequence goes on from OY744526.1 coordinate 114,616,505, forward strand.
AAAATGTTACGTTTATTTGGTAATTACTTTAATTAATAGGATGTATATTACTCGATAGAAGAAAATCCTCTATTAAGTAATTTCATGTTAGCAGATTTATATTTGAAACTTTTATTTCTAACAAATATAAGGCTGATATTAAGAGCAATTCTATAATAATATTGGAGGTAACACTTCACTACTGCGACAATTCTATCTGCACAGACGGCATGTATTTGATAGCAACTCTTTGTGACGACTAGTGGGCATACGACCATTAGACAGAACATCTAATGTCGAAGCTAGACTTGTTTTTGCACACGGACACACTGCCTCCTAGTTGCGAACAACCAGACGCCTTTGTGGTCTGGGTAACACTATTAGAAGCAGAAAAATGTCATTCGTACGCAGAATGTGACTACTAAAGCCATGTCCAGATGGCGAACGCGTAAGGGTTACCAGCTAAAAAGCTGACTCGCAACGCTCAAGGCAGACACAGAAATTATGTCTGCCGGTCACGTCTCCGGTCTTCGATTCTGGCTTCAAATTATCACGGATCGGAGAAGAATCACCGCAGCTACCAAAGATATGCTGCCCCCTCGGATGACGTTAAAGTCAACTTCCGGCGAAACCATTTCAAGTACTAATAAATAAGTGTAATTATATTCATCAAACGAAATTAAAAATATTTTTTTAAAAATATAAAAGATCAACAAATGCGAAGGAAACTGAAACTGTTACATACTGAAAATTCATTACAATCAAGTTAAACAGTATAACTATATGATATTGGCTACAATTATTGGTGCAAAAGATTCGTCAGAAATTCTTTATTTTCATTATTTAAAGCAAACTTGCTATATTGTACATCAATGTATAAACAAGCGGGACCCGTAAAAATTCAACAGTTTGATCTAACATCTGGTGGATATTGTTGCCGTGTTAAAAAAAAAATGTCCATTATATAAATGCCCGGTGCGAACGCAGACCTCATGATATAAATTTACCACTTTTGTTCAAACTGAAACTATTCTGGTTACTTTGGTTAATGTACAATCAGAATATAACTGGTTTGCGGGTCTCGTTCCAAAACCCTTGTAGAAATTTGTGACATATGTTGATTCTATTGACGGTTGGCGTGAACGTAGATTTTCGATATCAGTGTACAATCTTCGCACAGAACAAATACTACAATTTATCCTGGATTGAAAACAAAGAAAGTATATTTTAATTCGAGTTCGAGATTTGACACAACATCGTCATCAGATAATATTAAAAGATAAATACATTTGTGGATTAGATCGGGCGATGCTATCGTTACAAATGATGGAGGGTGTAAACATACGTACACACATGAACTTGCCTGAGCGTATTATTATGTAGAGTTAGTGTCGTTAACTGATGAAAAAGGAAAACAACATGTTTACAAACAAATATTTTAAAACGTCAAATATATTAATCATACATTATATAGATTTTGTCCGTCTACCTGTCCGTCCGTCCGTCACTCATAATGTGGTTAAATGTAATAAATACATTGTAGAATTTGTCTAATTTCGAAATGTCAAACATGTTAGATCATTTTAGACATGGAGAAAATTGCATTAATAGTAAAAAAAACCCTGAATTCCCAACAAATGATAAATGACTAGAAATAAAAACTGAGACGATCAGATCTTCGGTCTGAGATCCTAGCAACTAATATATTAGAGTTATTATTTACCTCATGATTACAAAACATGAATTTAAATATAAGCGATAATAAAAAAAGATTAAATGAATGGTTAAAAATGATCAATAGTTTTTAAAATCACTGCAAAAGTCCAAAACAATTTACCTTGCTTTAACTACGTAGTGTGTGTAGTTCTTTCACAATGATATAATTCTCCAAGCCTAATAAACATATGCTCCCTACGATCACATATACTTGCTAGTATATTTAAACAGAAAAATACCTTTTTACACAAACAATTTATTCTTATGAAAAGACCTAGCGGGTTGACACTGGATTTTAAAATTAATAACAAATTAGTTCATACTTCTTGCGAAGAGCGGCGAATGCAATACAGAAATGCAGTAGTTAACAATCGGAGGGCGTGTTTTTCGACACATCATTAAATTCTGTTCAAATCTCCTGTCACCTGAAATGCCTGAAGGCGTTTCATATAAGAGATGATGATTATGTTTCGAAATTACATGCACAGATAAGAAAGTAGCAATTTTTATACAACGTGCAATTATATTAATTTCTATGCAAAACAACACTGTTTCCCCGGGGGATAATGGCTAGGTGCTTTCGAAACTTACAAATCAAACAACATTAAATGCGTTCTGCTCATGAGCGTAAATGGAAAACAAAAACAATCTATATAACAATACTCTGAATAATTTCCTGTTCGTATGCACGTTATAACATTCCACATCTATTTATTTTAATGAGATCTACCGATTGTGAAAAAGGAAATACAATGCAATACATTTATTAAAAATGTAGTCGTGTTGTAAGGGTAAATTGTTTGAATTTATTCATTTTAAAATCAATTCTTCCATAGTCAAAGTCAAAGTCTTAATTTTACTTTTAATATTTTATTATTTGCATATGTTTATTTTAATTCTATTTTTATAGACATCTAAGTAGTGCAATGGATAATAATAAAAATAAAAATATAAAAAGTAAAGATATATTTATTTATTTAATTTAAACTGAAAATAAAAATTATTTACGCAGGAAAAGAAAATACAATATTTTTCGGTATATTATAAAATAAATGTATTTTTTAAAAGAGATATATAATGATTTACAGTAGAATATACGATAGATATAAGGTCGCAGAAGCGGTTAAATGCTTTAACAGGGCGGACCGACGACCAGCGCGAGATTATTTCGAATCTTTACCGTTCCATAATATCACTTTTAGTTATAGAATTTGGCAACCTTCAAAAAGTCAATCTTGTAAGTACTACAGTCAACACCAACATCAAACCGATCAAAAAATGTCGTGCCATGGTGATCCATACGAAATTATTTTATGCTAGTAGATGGAGAAAGCCACCGTGGAATTTTTACGGGGACCTGATTTTCAAGAGAAATATGCATAGAATAAAAAATGCAGGGGCGGAGGAAAATGAATCGGCTCAATGAAACCATGCTTTAACGGTTCTTATAAGTGTTCTATATAATGTAAGAACGATTTGGGGAGGCATTTGTGAAAATCATAGTTCATATCTACGGATGTCTTAGATGGCATATATGTCCCTGGCTATTGCTGAACACTGCGAAAGTGTTGTATAGTTTACGATGTCAAAATTGTGACCTCACGATAAAAAATGTAATATTCTATCGACCTTTTAGTTTGCACCTTTTGAAAACTGTTTGTCAATGTTGTTATTCCAAACTACGTGTCGTTAATTTCAGTAAACGGATTTCGTCGATTAAAAGTCGATTTGTTTTGGTTTTAGTTGGCCGCTTGTTTCAGGCAAAAAATTTATTTCAAAGGATTTTTTTAAATCCATTTACTGTTCAACTAACCCTAAAACTGATAATGGTTTCTAGTCGGATTAGGGCAATGTTTTATTTTTATCTAACATTTAAAATGTTCTTGCACATTTTATATCACGACCTTTCTGCGAACATAAACAGCTGTTCAGTATATATATATATATATATATATATATATATATATATATATATATATATATATATATATTAGATAATGTAAGATAAAGTAAGCATCAACAGAATAACAATCAAAATAATTTCAACTAGGCTTATGGAGAGTTCTCAATATTATTTTTATTTATTCAGACATGCGAAACTGGCATGTCGATGTTATCGATCAACAGCTGTATAAAACTGAGATCTCACCAGGAAGAATACAAATTTGGTTTCCCCTTAGGTCATATTGTTTTTTTTCTAAACATTACCTCAGTGTTTACAGCTGTTGATCGATTACATCGACATGACAGTGTCGCGGATAATGTGCATATCTATATAAATAAAAATAATTATATATATATATATATATATATATATATATATATATATATATATATATATATTATCGGAACACAATTTTATCCTTTTTATATTTTGAGTGCATATCCCTGTTCATAAAAAGAAAAGATAAGTTTTTTAGTGCGACCACTTTGGGCGTGTCATTCTTTTAGATATCGCATATAAATTCAGTATTTTGTCAAAGTAGTGCCTATTTTAGTTATTTTAAGTTCATATTTCACTGATGCGTACATTTGTTCATACTGTTTTTGTAATATCAGCTGAATTTGCTTCTATTAATATTTTCAATTTTACATTCGAAATTTGTTTGTTTTGTAGCGCTGTTATTATTCTATTTTATTTAAACTAATTAGATGTGGGGGTATTTTTGTATGTCGTGTTGTTTTAAAATAACAGGATTTGAAATTTGGTAAATAAGAAACCATTTCTAATGTTTGTTTATTAGCCGTGTTTTAATATTTGATGAACCCGACTAAATACTACAAGAATGTGCAATACAATACTTTCTGTTAGTTCCCAAGGAAGTGGGGCACATAATACATAATTATTACTCATTAGGATATTTAGACAAGTTATTACAAAGGATTTTCTTACTTGTTTAACCGTTCATTTAGGTTCAAGCGACAACAAATCTAATCAAATGCAGTCGCGGTACTTTTATGTAAACATCGCAATTAATATTTTCTCATATTATTATATAGGGACGTTCAGGGGATTTTTATGATAACTTTGAATCTGTAGTATGATATAGGTTTGGACACTATACCTGTTTATAGTGATGAATAAAAAAACGACTGTATTCAACTGGCAGACTGTTTGAAGCCTGTCAGTCTCTTTCAAAGCAAAACCAATTATCGTCAACAAAACAGACCCAAGTAGGATGTCACCAGTGACATATCTCCACCGAGCATAGACACACCTATTCAAGCAGCACGCATGATGTAGACTTCTTGTCGGTATTCAAATACCATAATCGGAAACCAGATCAGAGATACTTCTCCATCTGAATGACATCATCAACAACCATCTTATACATTCTGATCGGAAGTAGCAGCGACTATACAACGACTTGTTTCTACGATAATAGTGCAGTTGCATAAAATTAACACAGTGCGTGAATTTATTTTGTTTGAATATTCTAGAAGCAAAAGTACACTTAACTATATTATGTATTTCTGTAAACGAAACAACGTAACTAGTTACGTCAATATACCCACATCTTTTTTTAGCTGCATATTAATTTAATTATATGTATTTTATTTCTCCTAATATCTCTACTTATATATCTATTCAATTGTATATAACAATACACAATTGTAGCTAATATTGCATATTTATTTTAAACATTGATTTATTACATAATAAGATTTATTCTATGGCAATAATTATTATCTCATATGTTTTACAGATATCAAATATAATTTAGATTGAAACTCTTTGAAGCTCCTTAAATCCCGTAATTTGATTAAAAAGGTATTTAAGATTATTACTTCAACAAAGTAAGTTATAATGTAATAATTATTTCGCCCATTTTATACCGTAATTACTTCATTTCACTGTCAAAATACTACTTTTGAAAACCATACCTTTGTAAAAATAACAAGAAAAGTAATAAAAAATATGAAACTATTATTCGGCAAGGCCGCGTAACGTAATGGAAATCTTTAAAATTGCCGCCCAATTATCCCTCACTAATGTGTATGTGTATTGTAGTAAATAAATGAATAAGACAATGATTTTCTATGCATTTACATATCTGACAAATGTAAATATAACATTCTCAGATACTAATATTTTCCTATACACGGCATATAATACACACGGATATCATACGATACATAATAGCACAAAATGCTACTTCTAGCAGGTGAAAGACAAATTAAACGGGCTTACAAGTACAAAAGTGCTCAACACTAATAGAGAGCTGAGCCAACCATCAACCTGTATAAATGCTTTTTATAAAACACAGGTTGCTATACACACTAGAGAGTCGCGGATTTAGGGCGATACAGTCGTGATGTGTTAAAAAAAAGAGGAAATTAAAGATGTTTGACACACACCGATATTTATTGGTAGATCTAAATTTAGAAATCGACAAATATAAATCTCCAATTAACATAAAGATGAGGTATTATATATGACGTGAAAAAAAGTGTTTTAGACATATAATAGATTGATAGCAATATATTATAACGCAGATTAAACACACATTATGCTTGTAAATATACACTTTCGCATATTACTTTTAACTATATTAACATATATATAATGTATATATATGCCATATAAATATACATACTATATATATATATATATATATATATATAGTATGTATATAGTATATATATATATATGTTTTATATATACATATATATATATATATATGCTATATATATATACATATATATAATGTGTATATGCTATATAAATATACATACTATATATATATAATGTATATATATGCTATATAAATATGCATACGATATATATAATGTATATATATGCTATATAAATATACATACTATTTATATATTATGTAAATATGCTATATAAATATGCATACTATATATGTATTATATATATATATGTATATATATATATATATATATATATATATATATATATATATATATATATATATATATATATATATATATATATATATACTAGATCGATCGTTACCGGTTTGCTGATTTATTGTATTTAGCTTAGGTAGGTTTGATCTTGTAAAAGTTTATGCATGGCAAACGTACACCTTCAACACTAGGTGCAACTCTCGAAAGCAAATATTTCTATAAAGTGTGAAGGTTTTACTCTAGAAGTTCTGCCGGAGTTCTACTAAAACTTAAAATATGTAAGATTACACACGTGATGTAATATATTTCAGTGTAAACATTTCGTTACATTATTTGTTATCCGATACTATATTGGTAAATGCCTATTGGTTATGTCTGAAAACAGGAACACACGTTTGTGTGAGATACGATTACACTAAATGACGACACAAGTAAATAATTCTAGACATGCAATTAATGATAAATAAGATGGAAAATAAGCCGTAATGAGTTTATTGGTTTCAAGTCACAATTCTTTTAATGTGTTATGAATAGTGTAATTGTGTGATTAACGAGTAAAATAATAATGACAAAGTGTGAAGACATTTCTGCAGGCTCGATTTTGTAATTATCATTTCAAAACTTATAATAAATGAAAGCAATTGTGAAAACACTCGTGCACACACACATGAATGTATTATTCATAGCATATAATAGTATTTAAGTATATATATATATATATGTATATATATATGTATATATATTTATATATATATACTCTTTAATACATTTTTTATTAAACAGAAGCAAAATTATATACATATATATATATATATATATATATTATATATATATATATATATATACCATTAGATAAAGTGAAAGAATAAAATAAAGTGCAAATCAAATCGTATTACAATTCAAAGTTTCAGCAAAGAAAATAAAAGTCCTTAACTCATGAGTTTTCAAAAGAAAATCCTCTCCTCAGAGGACCATTACCGCAATGACATTATTGCAAGTAACACAATTAAACTTTGAAAATATATAAAAATATATAAAATACATTAAATTGTATAAAACATTTACAGTTCATCCACGTCATAAAATTCAAAGTAGTTTCTTACAAGATGTCAGATAAGTCGATTAAACAACAATCCAAGTAGTGAATGGTAGTCCAAGAACGGAATGGTTATTCACCCGGGAGATTTTTTGCTATCGATGTTCTAGATTACAGCGAACAGTGTATACAGGGTATATTCACATTAATTAAACAAAATCATAATAAAAGTTCAGCAAAGTCACTCGGTGTTGAATATTATAATGGCCAATTTAAGTTTCTTATGAGCTGATAAATGTTGTGCAAACAATTACTTCCTGGTTAGATCCAAGCACCGCTAAGGTAACTTCGAACGATATTACGTTGATCTGATATTTTCGGCATAAATTTATTTCCGGTCCGTGAAAAGTGAAAATTGAAAAAAATGTTCGAATTTAAACCTATATGGCACAAGCTCCCGTAACACCAGAAGACAGCGCGACAAATGCAACACAACAAAAAACACGTCTCCTCGGTACGCCAGCCGGCTGGCGTACCGAAGAGATGTTAGACATTAATATCGAAGGTTCGATCTCTGTGTAATTTAGCTATGCTGATGACGGCTGAGAGCCAGAAACACGTGTACATTGATTACTTTTATGTACGTTTAACATTAATAAATAAATATATATATATATATATATATATATATATATATATATATATGAAGAAGAATGGAAGCTGTATACTCTTCACAATAGGTTTTACCTCTCCTAAAAGTTCGCTTTAAGTACACCTCTTTATATATATATATATATATATATATATATATATATATATATATATATATATATATATATATATAATTACGACAAATACGTCCTATTAAGTTAACGGCGACTTATAATGCAATTTTCTGCATCTTAATAACTTAGGAAGTGGGACAATCGAAATAATAGTAAGAAAAATAACAAGGAACGCTGCACTCACTAATAAAAATAATTACATAAAAAATATAGTAAATATTTAGGTGATAAAAATAGTACACATTCTAGACAAAGCGTTTTGGTCCGATGGAAACATGATGGACTATAGATATCAATATCGCAGGTTTCGATCCTTGTGTGATTTAACAATGCTTATGACGACTGTGAGCCAGAAACACGTGTCCAGGGATTACTTTTATGTACGTTTAAAATAAATAGAATCATATATAAGTATCAGAAACATTGGTGACCTTAGAATCACAGAATCAATCCTCATCTCCAGATTAAACCCCTCACTCAATCAGCGTCACGAGCTCCACTCACCATTCATCCTATAATATCTACCCTTCATCCACCGACCAACCCCCATATCTAGCACTCAACAGACTCCGTTTCCACCACTTCACTCATTACTTACCTCCTATAATAAATCACCACACACCCAAACAATCAAATTGCCCCTCCCCATATGAACTTCCATCCGAACACACTTTCAACCACAAACAAAAACCATATTCAACATAGTCTTCTAACCCACCAAAATAAGTCACCCCATAACCTAGCATTAATAATTAATTAATCCAAACACATATAAAATGTATACAAATAACATGAAAATATTAAATTAATAATTAATAAAATAAATTAAAAAAGTAGATAATAATAATAAAAAAATATGTAAAGAAAATGAAGAATATATATAAATAAACAATTAAACAAACAATAATACATAAATATGTATATATATATATATATATATGTATATATGCATGTATGTGTATATATGTTGTATATATATATATATATATATATATATACTAATATTGTTATACAGATTTCCACCTAAAAGAAAATCCAGAGTTACTCCCCTTTATCTTATAGTGAATATATCAAGTTAATTCGATAAACTAATTTGACGAAACTCACAATTAGTAACACTTCTGAAATAGATAATAATCGATAAGTTTGATAGATCTAGAATATATAAAATGTGAGAGTAATTACTTTACTTTATAGTAAAATTCTTAAAATACGAAAGAAAGATAAACAAAATAAAAATATGAAGATAAAACACACTGAAATAAAAGTAAATAATCAAATATAAGCTTAATAAAATAAAGTTTAAAAAAATTATAAATAAATAAATATATATATATATATATATATATGTGTATATATAATATTAAAACTAACAGTTTATCGAACACCATACACTTAACCAACATTACACAAAAATATTTTTTAACACCAAATAATATATTTAACATAACCTTAAAATAAAATTTAATTTAATTTACATTCCCTGCGAGACTGCTATAGTTTTCGCTGCGGTCTACATCTGGCAGCCATTTTGTTTAGTAGTAGTCTCCACACAGTCAAGAAGAAAACAACATTTCTTCTGGTTTAATTATTTTTGACAAAGGGATGTCTTTTCCCGAAATATCAAATAGTGATTTTTAATCACCCGGACATTACACGAACAGCAAAAAACACTCTTGCTGTTATGTAAGATTTTAGAAAAAAGGAAAAATAAATAGTAAGTCATATTTCGTATTCGATTTATTGTTATTGTGTTTGTTCCTTACAACTGGCATCTTACCCGGAACTTGCATTGCCCACAGCCTTTCAAAAACTTACTAATATATATATATATATATATATATATATATATATATATATGCATTCATATATATATATATATATATATACACATATACATATATATATATATTTATATATCTATGTATTTATCTATGTATATATCTATCTATATACATATGTGTGTATATATATATATATATATATATATATATATATATATATATATATATATACATATATATATACAAGTTCAGGAAGGTTCTTCCTGGACTTAACTAAAAACCCTCTGCATGATGTAGATCGATAACATCGGCATGCCAGTGTTGCGGACTATGTACTTGTTTGAATAAAACATCATTTATATATATATATATATATATATATATATATATATATATATATATATATATATGCATTCATATATATATATATATATATATACACATATACATATATATATATATTTATATATCTATGTATTTATCTATGTATATCTCTATCTATATACATATGTGTATATATATATATATATATATATATATATATATATATATATATATATATATATATATATACAAGTTCAGGAAGGTTCTTCCTGGACTTAACTAAAAACCCTCTGCATGATGTAGATCGATAACATCGGCATGCCAGTGTTGCGGACTATGTACTTGTTTGAATAAAACATCATTTATATATATATATATATATATATATATATATATATATATATATATATATATATATATATATATATATATTGATATATATATATATATATATATACCTTCTGTATTTAATAAATATCAAATAAATGTTATTTTAGTTTTAATACTACTTCATTTTTTAGACATTTTCTTAATGGTATTTTCTTTTATGTAAGTATATATTTATTCATATATATTGATAAAATTATATTTCATTTACTTAATTTAACCTGTTTTGTCAAGGTTTAAGAAAATGTCAACATTTTTATTTTTTAAAATTTATTTTGATTGTAATTGTTTTAAATAAATTTCTAATTAAAAATGGTTTCATTCTTTTTATATTTATTATAGAGTTTTTATATAATTCATCTAATTCCATGATTATAATATTATGTCATATCTTGAATTATGTATTAACTGTATACATATATGTCTTATTTATATACAGGTCTTATTTAATTAATATTCGCATTATATATATATATATATATATATATATATATATATATATATATATATATATATGTATATATACATATATATACATATATATATATATATATTAATTAATATTAATATTTTATGAAGTTAATCATTAAATGTATAATTATTATGTAGCTTATAGTTTAGCACTTCTATTTTTACTATATTACTTTATACAACTGCTTATTAGCCAGTATATATGTTTACTATTAGAGATTTTATTCATCTTTAAATAATAAAAAAAATATTTCATTATGTTAGCATATAGTTTACCGTATTTTTTCTTATTAATATTATCATTATTTTGGTTTTATTAGTTTTATTTAATTTAATATAAGTATTTATTTTGCTTTGTTTATATTATATTGTACACAGTATATACTATATATTATTGTAATTATCAATATTGACCTCATCAAAATAGTGGTGTAAAATTATATAATAATAAGTTCGTATTTCTCCTATCTTAAATATTACTAAATTCTGACGTAGTCCGTACTTGATTTCTATATGTTATATCATGAGAGCCGCGTAAAAATTACTTTTTGAAATAATTATGAGCACTATACAAAATAAAATATTCCAAATCGTTTTAGAAACGACCGTACGCTTTTTTGTTTTGTTTAAATTATTGGAACTTATATGAATAATGTGCTAATTGTATTAATCTAAACCTATATATATATATATATATATATATATATATATATATACATGTATATACATAAAGATATATATATATATATATATATATATATATATATATATATATATATATAGAGAGAGAGAGAGAGAGAGAGAGAGAGAGAGAGAGAGAGATAGAGAGAGATAGAGAAATTTAAAAATAAACATAGTTTGAGTATCCGACAATTGTTTGAGAACGCTTTCGGCCCATCCTCAGGGATATACTGATGAGCAAAGATTAGATCCGCCAATACACAATCATAAAAAATAAAAACAAAATCCAAAAACACGAACAGACAAATTACATTTTAAAATTTGCAGACGAGAGCCTTTTTGCATAAGATGACACTTTTACACCTACCTATCGACGCATAAGAAAGTCGGTCAGCTCAAACTATAGGATGGACTGGCGAAACTCGGCTCCCCTTCTTTTCCTTAACTCCATTCACACACAACCAGCCATACCCACATTCACACATACACACACACGTCTATACGCACACACTTATACACTCACAAACACACATACAAACAGATGTATAAATAAAAACATATATATACATATATACATATACATATATACATATATATATATATATATATATATATATATATATATATCGCAACGTATTAAGGGATTTTAATAGTTTCATTTTATCTTCTTATTAAACATTATCTATATAAGCTGTCAAATAGAGTGTTATATACATAAAGACACTTGCTATTTATTAAAATTGTGTATAAATATCAATAATATTTACAAACGAATTAAGTTGATCTAATAACAATATTTTCCCTAAATTAATTGAGCATTAGAAACCAGGTTTTTAATATCAACTAGTTATTATTTATATCTAGTCCTTCATGATAATCTACTTAATAGATTTATTTGTAATTATTTTGTCGTTATTTTATGAAGGAATTTGATTTTTTAAATTTTATTTCAGATTAATTATATTGTCTTTTTGAAGTGTATATGAATTAAGTGTCCATCTATATTGATTCAGCCTAACGGACGTTTAATTGGTATTAATTTAAGTTCACTAATTTTGTCACTATGTTCACGCTTCAACTAACCTTTTAGCTTGTAACTTATTTATTTATAGATCTCCTTGTTACTAATAGTTACCCTATCATCTGGAGTTATACCAATACGATCAGTTACATAACCTATTATGTATAATAATCACCCACCAAAATAATCTGAAAACTATATCTATAATACCAACATAATTATCTATACATTCAAAAATGTTAATAATTAGTAGTGTTGATTAACCTTTCGTTATTTTAATTTAAAAAAAGAAAAAGAAAAATTATATTAGTTTATGAATTACATATTACAGATCTCTACATCGAGTTATCCTGTGATTTATTTAGTTAACCCAATCCTACCTGTCATTGTTAATTAAGATACATTAATTACGCGATCCCTTATGATTTGTAATAATTTAATGTTATGTTTAAAGAGATAAGCATTTTAATTGTTAAACTTTGTTTTATTTTTATTTTTTTCTGAAGTTATGTTTACATCGTTCTCACAATACTTATATAAGGTGTACTTTCTGAAGTGCCTGCAATTGTAACCTATTTCGTCCCTCTGGTTTAGTAAAACATTCTTATTAGGAAACACAATTATAGCCAGTTTTTCATTTAAACATAGACAACAGGTAGGTGTGTTTATTGTAGGTAGTGCTGGCTTTTTATATAATACTCTATTTCACTACAGCAACTATGCCATTTCTTTTCAGGGATAAAATTATCCAGATAATAAAGTGCCCTTTATATTAGTACATTTTGTTAAATGAGTATTTATGGGTTCTATACTTATCCTTAAATCAGTTTTAGTACCCCCTATGTAGAATTTCTTCAAAATAGGATCATTCTCTGAGATAACTGTGCTTGGATATACTACATTTTTTTTAAAACATTTTTTAAACGAGCACTCACTTTTATTTCTACAATTATATTTATTATCATGTATGCTACATATGTGGTTTATATCATTTTCCTTTAGTATTTGTCTATTGTGACCGTGATTGTTTTTTTTTCGAAATTATTAGTGAACTATAACCAAGTTTAATTGTGTTTTTGTTTAAGATTTTATGCTGGGGGTTATTATTTGGGAAATGCTTATTTAACAAGTTAAGAAACATATGTCCAATCTTTTATTTAACTAGTTGGTTAAACGGAGGGGTATACAAAAAAAATTTTCATTTTCTATTTTTCCTACTTTTATTTCTATTCTTATCATTTTGATATTCGATAGTCGTGTTAATATAACCACTATTACTTAGAGCACTACTATTGTGATTGACAATTTCTTCATTATAAGAATTATTGCTAATTCTATGTCCTATAGATTACGGGATGTGTTTACTAACGCTTTGTGGATGATTTGAATTTGGATTTACGTTGTTATATATATATATATATATATATATATATATATATATATATATATATATATATATATATGTATATATATATGTAATACAAAAAGTATAACTGAAAAAATGTTTCTTCAAAACTTTTAATATTTTAATATGAGGACTTTTTAATGATTTTCAATCCAGGTAAAAGTAGTTATTATTCGATAGTTTAAATGCCTGCAAATCCTTTTAACTTCTGAACAAACAATTACAATTGAATTTCGCGATCGTATGCGCGTGTGTGTGTTTTTGTTGTGGAGCAGGGAACTTTGATTATACTTTATAATTAAGAATTGTCTCGCATCTTGTTGAAAAAGAGGCGGATAATTCTGGCACAAATATAAAGCATTCACCCTCGAAATGAAGTAGTATTCGTAGACAGAAGCATGTGTCATATGAAAAGCAGAACCATCATTAAACTAAAAAGCGAAAAAAAAAATAGTTGATACGTGAAATTACGTTGTGCAAAGTAGTTACACTTAAAGCATATACCTACGGCGTATATCATCATTATCTGTTGCTTATCATGGTTTTATTTGAAATAGCATTTTAATTCCATCGTCTGTGCGAGAAATAGCACAACTGTAAAAATACATACAGACAGATTCAATATATGGAAGCCATGAAATTAAATACTGTCTTGTTTTCAAATTCCCGAAACAGTTTTTCATGGTAAACAACTGATGATCCCTTAAAATAGTGTTAGAAACTAACTAATATAATAACTGTAAAAAATAAATTGACATACATGAGTGATTTTCCACCGGAAGACTTGAGACTATAAGTTTTTTTTTTGTTTTTTTTATATAATTTTTTTTAATTTTTTTTTTTATATAGTTTTAATGGTTGAGAAACTTCCGAGACTATATATATATATATATATATATATATATATATATATATATATATATATATATATATATATATATATATATATATATATATAATTTAAAATAGTTCACCCCAAACAAGGTAGGCACCTACTGTAGACCTAAGGGGCTACTGAGAAAAAATACCGTCGGGGTAACAGGGAGCAGGGAGAAAGTTCCAGGGTACAGTAGCATTATGGAAGAAAGCTTTTGGAGTATAAAGCTCCTCGGCATCTGGGGGCCTCTACAGTGAATGCATGGGATTTGGCAGATTGTCGTGTTGGTCTAGTGAATTTGCGTTGTGGGGGCATCAGAGCAGCTTGTTTATCAGAGCACAATCTATTGAAGATGTGTTAAACAGGCACAAGGAAGAAACATTGCGGCGGTTGGATAGGGTATGGAGTCCTGTGGATAGTGATGGACCTATTAAGTTGACGACACTTATTTGGACTTTGTCTAAGAAGAAGAGACTAGTGGATGATCCGCCAGCCCATATGTGGCAACAATACGCCATTCATGGGAAGATGGTGGATTTGTAGAGATATAGGATAATGTCAGGTGTGAACAGTTTACTAGCACAGTAGAGGGGATCCACCTTCTTTGCAGCAGTCCTGGCAATGTCTTCAATGTATTTGTTCCAATTCATGTTATCTGTGGAAGTTAGGCCGAGGAGTTTGAATGATGAACTCTAATGTAGTATGTTATTTCCCATGATAATCGGTGGTTGAAGAGCTTTCTTGTAGTCATTGAAAAGAAGTGTAGCTTTGTCTTTGCGGCAATAAAAGTTACCATGCATGTGTGACTCTAATCTAATAGACACTGCAGGTTATTTTCAAAAGATTCACCCATTGCCTCAGATATGTGCGCGTCGGTTTAACCCACATGACGAGTTTAGAGCGTGGTGTCGTCAGCAAATATTCCTATCGCATTCGCAATTACATCAGGGAAGTCATTTATAAAAATGCGGAACAATATGGGTCTTAGGATGGATCGTTGAGGTACACCAGCATTTATCTCGTGTTGCTTAGATGAATAGCCATTTAGAACAACCGTTATCTTTCTTTTTGTAATGAAGGATTTAATTGTATTAAATATTTGTCCAGTAATACCATATAAGTGAAGTTTTATGAGAGACCCTTTATGCAAGATCTTCTCAAAGGCATTGGATATATTAAGCACTACCGCCCTAGCTTCCCATGCCTTGTCTAGTGTATGATATATGCGATCAGCGATGATCGTTAGGATATTTGCGGTACATCGCGCTTGTCTAAATACGTATTGATGATCAGAAAGAAGTTTAGCATGAGCAAGGTGCCGGACTTTAGCAAGATTGATTAATGATTCAAAGATTTTAGCAAATATCGGGAGTAAACCGATTGGGCGGTAGTTTACAGGATCAGTTCTATCTCCAGAATCTTTGAATACTGGTACCACAGATGTAATTTTCCAACTATCAGGAAAACAAGATTCAGCAAGGCATTCGTCGTATAGTTTGGGGAGAACATGGGCCAGCTTAGTTGAGCACTTCCTTATTAATATTACCGGTATAATATCAGGCCCACAGGCTTTGGAGGTGTCAAGTTTTGGTTGTGATGACTTTGAACTGAGCTGTGGTGATGACAACGTTTTAAATTGTGGCTTTAGTTCGCAATGGAAATTTAAGGAGGCGGTGGTTTGCCAAGTCCAAAGTTGAGTTTTAGGCAAAACGCTTGGCGTGTAGTTCAGCCTTATCAGTTGCCGTGTAAACAACATCGTTGTGATTTGATAGCGGGGGAATTGTCGATTGCCAATTGTTCATCACACTATTGTAGATTTTTTAGAAATCACGACTTCCTAGTTTCTGTGACTGAATGCTTTGATTTGGTTATTTGTGTACACCTTCTATTTGCTTCAGCTATCAGTACTTTGCAATCATTTCTTGCCTCTACAAGTGTGTGTTATTTCGCAGTTGACTTATAGCGGCCGAATGTTTTTGAACTATTGAAGAGAGTGGGGTTTGCTTAAGAATTATTTTTAAAAACCTGCGGCGGCTCTTAAATACACGACTAGTACACGGGCGCAAGCTATCCTCTCTCAGAGTGTTGCACCTGTAGACCTTGTCAGGTCATCCACCTAAGAGAAGGAAAACTCTGATAATAAAACCTTGCTACTAACTACTTACGTTTTGGCAGCAAACTGTTGGCGAGGGAGGCCTCCGTAGTCTTGATCGACAACCTGACTAGAGCTGGAATCTTGAACAAAGTATCCGGTTTACAAACCTATAATTGGTTAAGGAGTAGCTAGGCTCTGCCTATCGCCCGGCCTTCACACTCCTTCTTTGTCTATTAGCCTGGCGTGGAGGCACTAGTACTGGAACGCTTCTAAAGACACCTGGTGCTTTGACTTGTTTCCTGACTAAGGCAATGAAAGCCGTCTCTCTTTCTCTCTGTCTGGGCAACTTGGAGAAGGTTTTTTGTCACTAGGTCCTACATAACTATTCTGGGTCGCTCTTGTTCTGACAGGTTTCGGGTACAGGTTATACAATTACATAATATCGTGAGCAACTAGGTGTACCATGTCGCGCATGGAAAGGGATCCTACAGTTATTCCCGGTGGGCCTTCTTGAGGCCACAACCCCATGAACCAAGTTACGACTAATCAACTGGTTGTGTGAGCTTATTGGCACCAAACAAGCACCTAGTGTTCCATCTCCACTCTTACTCAAACAAACATGGATTTACAAAATAAAACAAAAAACCTAAACCAGACACCCAAGAAAAAACATCTTCGGCTCTTCCCTTGAGGCTCGCATAATCAAATATACTGTTTGAGTTGGAGGATGGGGCTAGGGGCAATGCGATTACTGTTTAAAAATGTCAATATTTGATAAATTAACATTTTTAATAAAGGCGAAAATGATGAAATAGAAATATAATAACTGGATAAAATAAAAATTTACATTTTGATTCTTGAGACGCGGAACATTTGAATATTATATAAAAACTTAATTAATGGGGGTATTAAAATATTTTTTTAGAAAGTAAAAGATTATATGCGAAACATGAAATCCATCACTAATCTTAAGTGCGGTTTGAGAATATTTTCTAACTCATCAATATTAATTTTTACTATGAGAACGTGTAACCTGAATTTGTCATTAACTTTTACAGAAAAATTCAGTTTACATTTTGTTCTTTTAGTTACCGTGTTTAGAAAACAAATATCGGTGAAAAAAATTTGTTTTAATATTTTTAACATTTTTACGCGACCGTATTTAAAAAAAAAACTCATTGTAAAAACTCATTATATCGAATGTTTTCGTTGGCACATGCATGTTTAGATTCAATTATATAGCACTGTTTATTCCAAGCACAGCCAACATGAATTATAATGGTTTCATGAAAGTTGTTTTTAAATATTGTCGAGTCGCATTTCTTTTTATGATTCCTCATATGACTATTATAACTTTTGTTTTAAAATGGACACTGTGTGTTCTGTTAAGTTCGGTTTCAAGAGGCAATTCTTCTAGTTCTTAACTATCTTGGGCAAAGAGGTTGGTTTACTTCTAATCCGTTGAAACCCCCTTTTTAGGAGGAGAGCTGGTTGCGTTATAAAACCTTACAATGAAGCTAATGTTGCCGGCGCCGGAGACAGAAAATAAAGCATTACTTACATTCGACTCCTCTTTAGAATTAACTTTATAAACCGAAACGATCAAAATATTAAGATTTAATATAACCCCTAAACCACCACCTAATATTTTGTTTTTAAACGACAGCAGAAGTTGTTATTGTATTTTCCGTTGTTTTCGGTCACGATCGGCCTAATCTAAGTCATTACCCTTGACTGGTGAGTGGGTTTCATCTAGGCGCTCGAGCTCTTCAATTTTTTAGTACTTGATGCGACATAAATAAAACAACTGATATGTTTGTCTTGTTAGTGATAAGGAAAGTAGAATGTAAACCTTGGGTGTACGTACGGTTGCCTCGTAACTGTAGCTTTCTTTATTATGTCCTTTAGTCCTCACATACCATGGGCAATGTTTCAGACAAAGGGGAGACGAATGACTATTTTCTGGGTCATAATCTATCCATCTAACAGTAGTATTTTGTGAGCTCCTTACATTAAGTGGATGGACGCCTTGTCTGAAGCGATTTCCATATAAAAGAAAACAAGTTAAACAATTACGATATTACCGGTGTAATTGAACTCACTTTTTTATACGTAAATATAGCTGAAATAACGTTATACCATCTTTAATTGGAGATTCCACATATGCCTTTCCTCCTCACTGTTTGTGTAGTATTCATTTGCAATTTAAACATTTACCAACAGTATAGTGTTTCTTTTAATATCCGTCTCAATACACCATGGATGAATAATATATATATATATATATATATATATATATATATATATATATATATATATATATATATATATATATATATATATATTGTTAATATATCATTATTAATCCTGCTATTTACAAATACGTTGTTAAATACATATATAACCTATTTTTAATAGTCTGTTACTGTGGGTGTTTATTTTATTAGCTAAATTAGAATTTTAAGTGATTTAGAAAATGGTTGATGCTCAAATGTAAATCCGATCTCTTAATCGCTTACTTTTAATATGCCCCATATTTTCACATATTTTTTGCAAATACGCTCACAAACACGTAGTAAAGCCGGCGAGTCCGCTACTTTTAATTTCGCACGCATGCAGAAACGAAAGTATTTACATGTGCATGCACTAGTCATTACGTGTGAACACACTAGTCATTTTAAATAGTTGATCTTTTATTTCCCTCAATTGTTTGTTAAATTAAGTCAAGGTAGACAATGTACTTATATGTTTGCATACAACGTGCAAACACACATAGATAACTGCACGCGCATACACACGCACGCGCATACACACGCACGCGCGTATTTGTTGGTCAAATAATTAGATAGTACATCTTTTTAATAAGTTTTACATAGTTTTTATTAATTCCAATAATAAATAAACATAATTAATTTTAAAGTAAATTCTTTTTCAAATAAAGCAATGTATATCGGAAATCAAATACATATACAGATGCCTTATCATTTCACTTTTTGTGGCTTAATAGGTATTTGGCATTGTAATAAATAACGCACTGAAAATGAAAAGTTTATAAAGTGCTGATTATATCAAACTGAAACTTCGTATATTTGTTAGAGCAACTGTTAATAGGTCTTCTCGACATTCCACTACACCGGATATGTGAGGTGGTATCTTATCGTCACCTCAGAACAGCATTATCGACCAGACCAAATACATGCTGAAACAATTTTCTCTAATCTTCACAAACAACTTGGGACGCTGCACCCAGGAAGTGAACACATTATCCCTTAAACCATCTGCAAAACCTGTTTTCTGAGCCAAACACCCAGTGTCATATGATGTATTGTCACTGGTTGACCAAGAACTAAAACGATTTAGGGAAATGAAGGTCATCATACCGGTGCCATATTCATGGTGGTCAACACCCATTGTAGTAGTAAAAAAGACGATGTTTCAATTCGGTTGTGTGTTGATTTTGTAACTGCTCGAAACGCAACACTAGATGATCACCAATACCACATGCAAACCCTACGTGATCTTTTCAGCATACTTAATAATGACACCTGCTTTGCAAAATTGAACATCATAGAGGCGCATCTGCAAGTTGAAGTGGCAGAACATCCAGGGAGCTGCTTACTAATAACACACACCGTGGATTATTCCAAGTTACTCGTTTACCTTTTGAGGTAAACACAGCCCCTGCAATATTTCAGCATATCATGAGTACAATGTTCACTGGCGTGAAAGGTGCAGCTGCATACTATTACGGTTGTTTCATGCCTTCAATCCATCAAATTAAATTTCCACTAAACAAACTGTTGATTAATAACACAAAATATTCCTGGCCTGTGGACTATCAGAAATCATTTGACAAAATTAAAGCATTCATTAACTCTGACTTACTAAGAAAATAGTGACAGCGGACGCATCTAAGCATAGCGTGAAAGCAGTGATCTCGCATATATTCACAGATGCATGCAGCCAGATACCTAACACTCGCTGAACGCAATTACAGTCAAATAGAAACAGAAGCACTGCCACCGATTTTGGCTGTGAAGAAATTCCATAAGATGTTGTTCGAGCATTACTTTACACTTTTGACAGACCATACATCACTACTGTCAATATTTGGCTCAAAACGGGGTATTCAAGTATATCCAACCAGTCGATTACAACGGTAGGCAATCATTCTACTGGGGTACGATTTCGATATACAGTATTGCCGTATAACAGAATGCGACCAAGCTGTTGCCTTGTCATAACTCATCAGTGCACAATCAGTTCCAGACGATGACGCTGTCATCGCTGCCATCAGCATCGAGGACGATTTTCAACGCACTCATAAATTGTAGCCGGACAATTCCAGTGGTAAGGATTGATATAAAACGAGAAACACAGCAATATCAAATAATACAAAAAGTGTGCAGATTTCTCCAACATTCATGGCCTCTTTACCTCGTGGGAGACCTCCATCAGTTTAACCGCCGCAGTGGCTCTCTTTCTGCCATTGGTGGTTGTTTAGTGTTTGCAATTCGTGTTGCTGTTCCCACCAAGCTCAGATAAGCAGTCTTAACCTAACTACATTCGGGGCATCCATGAATTAATCGAACGAAATCACTAGCCCACCGCGTGGTCTGTGGGCCTAACATTGACCAAATATATTGAGCGTGCTATCAAACGTAGTATCCAGTGTATGGAAGCACAGAATAATCCACCCTGGAGTGTTGATTCCCGATGGACATACCAGAGCGGCAATGGTCCAGAATACAATAGGCTTTGCTACCTTTATCAATGACCTTAGTTTTCTGGTGGTTGTTGATGCCCATTCTACATGGCCAGAAGTGTTTTCAATGCAACAGACTGACACTCAGACTACGGTAACCGCACTCAGGTAGCTATTTAGTCAACACGGCTTGTCTGAGACTAAGGTCTCAGACAACGGATCATAATTAAAGCAAGGGGGAGGGAACAACAGAGGAGATACCACATGTTTTCTTCTTTCATATCGAATAACACAAAACGGTTCTGTGAAAAATGGTTTGTCACCAGCAGAGGTACTCATGGGACGAACACTCTGTACGACACTGGACGCTGTAAGGACCCAGCAACAAATGCAAAAAACAATCCCTTACAAAACTAAAATCATTTTCAGTTGGCACACCAGTATGGGTTCTGAATTACATACATGGCGAGCCTAACTGAGTACTGAGCATCATCTGCAAAACAAATGGACAATTACTGTATGACGTTCAAGTCGGGAGTCAAGTCTGGGCACGGCACAAAAAAACAGTTACGTCCCAGATACACTGGAGACAACTTAGTTGGCAACAGAACAACCATTCCGTTCGATTTGTTAATAGACACATACGAACTGCCATCTCCATTACCTCTCGTGCAGACTTATACAAATAGGAATTACGAAAGACCTCACAGGAGTTTGTCAAAGTGCTGTCGCACTCGAGTAAAGCACCTCCACGTTAACCCCAAATGCACTCGGTACAGTAAAAAATTAAACGGAGTGATGTTAGGGCAATTTAACAAAAGTGTATCGAGTTATTTCCAGTGAATCAAAAGTAAAAGTGTTCGCCCTTAGATAAAGAAAAATCGTCTGTCTAGACAGTGAAAACGTAAACAGAACGGCTCTCACGATCAAACAAGCATCTCGCGTTCAGCGGTTTTCTACGTTTCAACGTAATCAGTGTGTTGTTAAATAAATCTATAAAAGGTTCTACTTCGTACTTCGTTCAGGTTTTAAGTTTTACTTGAACCGATAACGTATAAACATGTAGACATAACAACATTATAGTGTTAAATAAATGTCAAATGACAATAGTTCACAATAAAATGAGACGGACAAAATTTTGAGTTTTACTGTGTCATTACGAGCAAACCTATTTTTCTGTCTCAGGTACGAGTGAGTCGCTCCCAAATCTCTTTACAACAAAGGGAGAACAGAACATTAGCTAAAAGATATGAATCTGTAGTTCGGTAAGAAAATGGAGAACATAGGTTTTTAACCTAGAATAAGCACTGATAAGATATTACAAAATCGTCAAATTTAAATATACTTAATTTGTCTGAAAAATATCTACAAGAAAATATACGTTCTGTGTATTTAGCCAACATTCTTTCACTTAAGCAAACATTGTAAAACATTATCAAATTACGATGCATGAGTATACATTTTTCATTTGTTTCAATTTCTTGAATAATTTTTTGAGCGTGAAGATAACAAATATTAATAAATATTCCATAACTATCACTAGCACTTTCGATTCCTCGTGAAATCATCTTCAGGTTACGATAAATTAATGAACAAAAATCCAGGAAAAAGAAGAGATTTAAAATAAAAAGCTAAAAACGCCATCTGTGAAGTCGTCAGAGGTCAAAACAACAAAACAATGCAGTTCCAGAAGAACGCTTGATATTTAAAATCCGGGATGCCAGAATTAGAGTCACAAACTAAATTGTATTTACATTTACAAGAAAAAATAAATGCACGCAAAATTTGTGAGGTCTCAAATAGTAAAATCAAAATGATCCCTGGGAAATTCTGTGCAGATGCAGCTAGGTTACTATAAAATATACCCATGTGCGGTTTCATATCTTTGAGTCGTCATTTGAATTGAACTGTACCTTTATTTCTATGCAGTCATTCAGTATGAGTGAATTAGTTTCAAATTTTATGTAAATAATTCATATGTAAAGTCAATATGAAACCTCCCACAACGTTTGTTGGTGAATTAAAAAAAAACTGTCTCTGTATTTCATCTCTGCACTCACGAAGGAAAAAGAAGAAATACTATTGATGCGATAACACAAGAATAAAATATAAGACGATAATTATTGACAACGGAAAGTAGATTTCCTATGAGAATCTAAAGCGCAGATTACGGGAACCAGATTCTGGAAAACTATAGAAATATTACATGAATAACTTGTTTTAGAGGTTAGACTATGTGTTACACTATTGCTAATTAAGGAACAATAAAAAATATAACGCGTGCGTAAGAGTAAACAAGCATATATGCAAATACATTAATGCATTAATGTTTAGGGTTATATATACAGAGTTGGGAAAAATGGTCTGACACATTTATTTAATGAAAAGCAAATTAGAATAAATAATGAAAATATTTTATTTTCAAAATGCCATTTTAACGAGTGAAACCTTTCTGTCGTATCCTGTGGACGTTACTTAATGTCTAAGTTCTAACTATTGCTCACTAAATTAGAAGGGAGTAATTAAATTAACGGGTGAATAAATAGGTTGAAATATACAGATGCAATAATTAATTAGTATGAAAATATACATGTGGCAAGTAAGCTACACAGAAGCGTCCATGTATTATTCCTACCAGAAAATCATTAGGCTAAATGCGTGGATATATTGTTTGCGATTACTTTTATATCTAAGCTGTTTTCAATCTAGTAACTAACCAATCAGATGCGTTGGGGTGGTTACTCGCTCAATGGCTATTATTTTTATTATACAATGGACTAACAGGTTTCGAATAAGGCGTAACAGCTTTTTGTTTGGCAGCCCTTTGCTTGAGATGCGTTTTATCTAGCTTATTTTTAGTGTGTTGAATTAACAGTGTGCATTACTCTAACACATGTTGAGAAAAATAATATATCTGCCTTGTTGATCTTGTTACCTGTCGCGATTATAGTTTGATTTGGTATATTTTCAGTACTTGTCCAGCTTAGGACAAAAGCTAAAATCCTCTCGGAGTTGATAGTTTACGGATGGTTACGTAGACAGCCAGCAAATGCCAAATCAATTATCTAATCAAAATGCGAGAAAATAAGTACGCGATTAGTTAACATTACCATTTATTGAATAGTGACATTCACTAATTGGGAATAATAATTAGTCAAAATTGATAACGAACCTGAACCCTAACACCTTTTTAATATTTTTCAGTGAAAATAAAAACACATTTTAATGCATAAACAATGATAACCCTTATTCTTACTGTAACCTTTAACCCTTACACTAACACCGTGGACGCAGACAACCGACCTTTCATTGTGATGTTTCCGGCCGTCTTCCTAAACATTCGGTAACTACCGACGACAAGGCGATTTTTAGCTCCCGTGCTAATCTGGACACGTACCTATATGTGTTTAATTATTTTTTTTGGTTAGTTTATTCGATTTGGTTATTTCCTTTTTTTATGTTAGTAGTATAAAAACATAGTTCTGTGTCTTGAGTGTTTTGTTCTTTCGCTTTTACAATTTAGTAATTAAGGGGATCTTTAAAATTTTGAACGATTGACCTTTTATTCTACGCGGGTAATCTAAATATCTATGTTTTGAACAATCGTATTTTTTCCACTCGATTATAGGCGAGCTTCATACAATAATTTAGATTTATTTAATCATTTTCTAGACACTTGATGTCAGAAAATGTATGTATGACATTTGCGTTACGTCATCTTTCGGAAACATACCATCAAGGTTGCTCAATGAAATATTATATATTCAAAGCTATTTTCAAGCTGCAATATTTGATCCAGAAACGCAACTGTGTAAGTTTGTCTGAAATCGCGATTAAGATAGGATCTAAGAATTATATTCGCAATTAAATAACGAATGATACCTAAATCAAACGCTAATTTATATTAACGTCTTTACCCTCATACAAATTGCTCGAACTGTTCTGATGTTATACTTTAGAATTACTTGCATATATAATATTCTTTCTCATATACTAGCACTAATACGCACTGGGTGTGCACTTATATTTGTTGCTTAACGAAGTATAACAAATAATAAACACATTTATTGTATTTTCTATCATAATAGCTCTCTGAGTAAATTGCACACACGCTATAGTCTACATTTGGGAATTTAGATGTATGAATAACATCAGATTAGTAAAGAATACTCCTTAATTAAATTATCTTTAAATATTACGTATAAACTAAAATATGCAACCAGAGATATGTTTTTACGAATATGCTACCGTTTACTGGCACTAAATTATCGAAATATTTTCACCAACATGTTTTATCAATCTTCGACTAAACATTTTTTAACCAACACTTGTTTATCATTTATTTATACATTACTTAAATACAGTATATTCTGTTATTCACTATTTTAAATAAAAAGTTGGGTGTTCACGATGTGCATGTTAATAACTTACATGTCCATAATACTAATGATAAGAAAACTAAATATTGGATTGGAGTCTGTGTATTTGTCTGCACATAATCAGCCTTAGATTAATTGGGTCGTCTTCTAAGATAGTCAATTGTTTTTAGTAATATACTGTTCGTTTAACTTATTGATTCCGGTCCCCTCGTTGTGGCGATCATCGTCCAACTGAAGATGTATTTAACCCGAATCCTGCAATAGTCCCCGGGCATTAATAAATGGTGACTCATCAGAAAGAAAATACAATACAAACGAGGAAATCAAACGAAATTAGTGTTGGTGCAAAGGTCGTACAAAAATCGAGCAACATGGATTTATGGTTTTAAGAAAATAATAAAGTAAATGTTGCTCAATTTTCCCGCCCAAACCCGTTAGTATTCCTTCACTCATTGAGACACAGTGCATAGGTATAATACCGGTACCTCTTTCCAAAAAGAGGTTGTAATTTTTGTTTAGAAAACCTACTGGGACCAGTGTTGCAATTTTAAACTACAGAATATGTTTAATAAAAGTTATCGTGTGACGGTTCTAAACGTTCACAAATGTTTAAGTCTGCATTCAAATTAGAATTTTAAAGAAAATTAATGAAAGAAAGAAAAAGGAATGAACATGTCTTATCAAACAACTGTATGATTTTCGTTACCACGACGGCAGACAAGACCAACTGATAGATAATTAGAAGATGTGAGAGAATGGAAAAAACATTTTTTGTTTAATTTACATCCGTTTACCCTTGAATGAAAAATACGCTTTCGGCTGCTTACAAATAAACATCGCTATGCTATCATGGCGTAAGATGAAATGACTTCTTATGTATTTGTTATTATGCAAAATATACAGAATATAATAAAAATAATCAAGTGAGTGTGAACGGGAGACTGTATAAATTATGTTGAAGTGAGTTTCTGTGTTGGAAAATCTCTTAATTTTCCCCTAAAATGATGTGTAACTGTGGGATTTCGTAAGGTTAACAGAATCGGTAATTGAAGAGAAAAATAGGAAATTAAATGAGTAGTTTTATATACACGGCGTGACAGGGAAGAAATACTTATCTTATGAAGAAGGTTAGTAGGTAGCAGCGGAATTATATTTGGACGTGAGTGTGAAAATGTCTCCGAGTTCCTATATAGATGACTTTGTTAGGACAAACTGTCGAGTAGGGTAAATGTTAAACTTTTAGCAGAACACGAAACGTACGTATGTTACTGAAAATACGCATCAAGAATTGAACTTAATCGCTACCACGATAGAATCGTATAAGCAGCTCTTAGATAGTGATCTCTACTCGTCGGTTAAATAGATGAACTCACTTTACTTTATTATAAATCTAACTTAAAAAAATGTTAACGTTTTTAAAAATATTTACTACTCCAATACTACCATTAAGACAAGTGCATTCATATATATATATATATATATATGTATATATATATATATACATATATATATATATATATATATATATATATATATATATATATATATATATATATATATATATATAAAACTTTGAATCCTCTCTTGTATTTTCTCGTGCCTTTTAACGACCTACCTATCTACATTTCACTTTTTCCGCTGGACTTTTTGACACCGGACTTTTTTACAATCGGGCTGAGTTTTGCCTTGTGTTTTCCCCTACAATCTTTATTTTACTTTTTAAAATTTTAAATCTTGGCCTTTGCCAACTTATCTATCCCAGCGATTTTCTCTGATGATAAGATTTTGATCTTTGAAAAACCTGGCTTAAGGAAAAATTTAACTTGAATAAATTGCCTTTTTGCGGAATATACCTTGCTCTGAGCAACTGAATTGAAAAAAGATTTGACTTTTGCTTTGCTAATTCCTGTTCATCCTTCTACATATATATATATATATATATATATATATATATATATATATATATATAGAGAGAGAGAGAGAGAGAGAGAGAGAGAGAGAGAGAAAGAGAGAAGGGGAGAGAGAGAGCAGATGGGCTATTTAAACGCAATTTTGAATACCTAATTTTTATAATTCCTTTTAAAGTATATAATGTATTCAAATTTGATGTTATTTATTTGGATTTCTGTGTCCTATTTTACTTTATATATGCAATAGTTTCGTTAATATTAACATTAGTTGATTAAACTGATTGAATTAAAAAAAGATAAATGACTAATACACTTCATTAAATATATCTAACAACGCCCTCTAAAAGGCATGAGAGAGAATAAAAAAGGAAGGACCAGGTTTACTGGCAAGCTCACTTTCTTACTTTCTCACTTCCTCGACTTATTTTCTTACCCCTCTACCTTTCTCTCTCTCTTTCTTTCTATCGTTCACCTTCTCACGTGTGCGACGCTTATTTGTTATGTTTTATAAACTCAGTGATAGTGGAAGTATGAAAAACGCTTCGCATTCGTGTAAACATTTAAGTTTATTCGTGGCATTTTGCGAAGCCTAACTTGATTTTCAACAAGTTGCTATGTGTTACAAAATTGTAAATAAAAACAAAAGTTTCTACCTCCGATACACACACAATCGCTCAAATAAATTGATTTCATATTTACTTTGATGTAATCACTACCTTATTAAAAAGATAACTGAATTTGTATCAAATTAAAAAATTGTTA